>QLSR01000004.1:0-25465 GCA_031780015.1 Citrullus colocynthis | reverse complement strand
CAATGAACACATGAAAAAAAAAAAAAAAAAAAACAAAAAAACAAAAAAAAACAAAAATCAACTTTCAAGTACGCATTTGAAGTTTAAATGCAACTCAATTTTTGTTTCACATAAAATTTTGTACTATATTGATGAATGTCAATTCTATTCTACTATTAAACTAACAAAAATTTCAAACTTAAACATATAAATCAGCCACATAAATGGAGTTTAAATCAAAGTTTAAAAACAATAAAAACGCTACAAATTAACAAAGTTCAAAATGGTACAAATGAACACTCAAAATCAACTATTAAACTTCAAAACGCTAAATTAACAAAGTTCTTATTCTATAATGAGCTACAAATTAAACATATATCACATAAAAGATCCAATCAAAACACTAAAAATCACACTTCAAATTTCATCCACCAATAAGCCCTACATCAAACTTCAATCACATAGATAGATTCTATGGGCATTCCAAAAACATTAAGAAAGCTTAAAACCTAAATAAAATACCCAATAAAAACACCAAATCTTACCAAAACTAAGATTAATGTCGGGAAACGGTGAAGTCCCAGCAACAACAGCGGCAACGAGATCCGTCGGTAGTGAGACAGCAGCAGCGAGATCCGAAGGCGATGAGACCGACGACTTATGCGCACTTTTAGTGTTAACCGCAAGTGTATGGGTCAAATTATAATATAAGACGGTGAAGTCTGAATATTGTTCCACTAGAGATCCAATTGTGAAGGTTTATGTTACTTAGCGATTCTAGAGTTGAATCAATTTTATTTGAGAAATGGAATTAATATTGTTAATGATGGGAAATATAAGCCAAATAAGAAAAGTAATAAAGTGAGAAACACAACAGTTAAAGAGAGTTCTAGGGTACTGAATCCTTGTTCATTTCATCATGCAATATTATAGATTTTATGGATTTTATTTTCATTCATATGCCTAAGTTTAGAAACTTAATTCTAAGTTATTTTCTCTAAAAAATGACCCTTTCTCATGCAACTCGATTGATTACTAATCTCTTGAAGCCAATACAAATTACATGGCATTAAGAATAGTCTTTAGCAACTTTTATTGTCAACCTAACTACTCTCGTGATAGATTAACAACAATTCATTGTTATAGATCAAGTTAAACATACAATCTCTCAATCATACATCAAATCTAACATGTGAAGATGGCCAATCCACAAGAATTAAACATAACAATGAAAAGCATAATCATTCCAACAAAACCATGAAAGTCTACAATATCAACATACATTCATAAACAAATCATCAAAACCCTAAAACTAAAAAGTTTAGCCACTCATAGCTTGAAGCAACATGTTTAAACAAAATAACAAATAAAGAGTGTAAAGAAAGAGAAACTCTACTGAAAAGAGGCTCTTGGTTGAGGTAGCACCACCTCGATCTCCTTGGCTCTAACGTCGAAATTCAAAGAGCACCACGAGTATCTCGAACTCTTTTCCTCTTCCTTGAACCTAACTCACTTCTTGAACTCTTTTATGAACTCTCACTCAATTCTCTTCTTCTTGTGCCTCTTTTGGTCTGTAGATTGATTATTAGGGCTGTTGGAAACCAACAAATTTATAGAATTGGCCGCCTAAAAACTTACCAAAAATACCATTTTTTCATTTATGGAAAACTGGCGCCGCAACGCTATTGAAATTTTGAGGATGGCACCACGGCGCTAAGGTTGTGTACAGAAATAGTTGCTCTCGGGTTTTAGAGCCATGGCGCTATCCCAGTTTTTGCAACTTTGTGTTTTTCATCTCTTTTTCACCATATTCTTGCTCGGTTTTGATCTTTTGGTCTTTTCTTCTAATTTTCCCCAGTTTAACCTGAAAACCACTAGCAAACAAGTGAAATCTAATATAAACTCCTTAATTTGAGAGGATAAAAAACACTTTTCAAGCGCTTATCAACAACGAGACCGGCGAGAGTTAAACTCGATGAGACCAATTAGAGCTGGATGCGACGAGACAATAACGACGAGATTTGGGGAGCGGCGATGAGCGAGACAACAACAACGAGGAGGTGGTTGGCCGATAACAAGCAAGAAAGCAGTAGCGACGAGGTGGTTGGCCGGCAAAGAGCGGGACAGTAGCAGCGATGATGTGGTTGGTCGGCGACGAGCGAGGCAACAGCAGCAGCGACAAATTGAGGATCATTATAGCAGCAGTAGGGGAGACTTTGGGAGACGAAGAAATCGGTGGGGGGTTAGGGCTTTTTTTGGTTGGATGACACTTTTGTTTTTAATATTATAATTTTTAATATTATATTAAATAATTAGTTTCTTTTTAATGTCATTTATAAAGTGTCATAAATTGGGGGTTAGATATTTTTGTGAGGTTAGATGAAATTTGTTTTAAATATTATATTGTTTTATATTATATTAAATAATTAACTTCTATTTAATGACATTTATAAAGTGTCACAAATTGATGATATTTAAAAACTGTTATATATCATACGAAATTCGAAAATAGCGTTCTTTTTCCTGCCAAAAATGCGTGTTTTTAGCCATTTAAAACATTTATTCTCCTTCTCACTCAATTTTCATCTCAATCTGTTGCCCTCTTGTGTCATATAAAATCATTTTTCATGTAGTGATTTCTTTTTCTTTTCTTCTCACCATTGGCTTCTTGGCCGTCACAAGCTTCTCCGTACTCTTCTTTAGTAGCCTTTCTTTTTCCTTGGCTACCTCCTTTGATAATTTCTTCTTCTCATTTTTTATATTTTTCACATTCTTCTTGATGTGTTGATTTTTTTGACAAATTATCTACACCGCTCTCCTCCAACAGCTCCCTTTCAAACTCAGTTACTATCGCCGCTAGACAATGTTCTACTTCTTCACTCCTCTTTTTTGTTCTTTCTTCCATCATGGCCCTTAGTTTGGACTCAATTTTGCCTTGCTTGATCTTCTCCTCTCTTGTCTCTCTATTTAACTAGTTCGCAGAGAGAAGGAGTTGGGCGTTCTTCTTCAGGTGATGAAGTCCCTTATTCACCTTCTTTAGCTTCTCAACAAGTTTAGCCGACAGTCGCTCCACAGAGAATGTTACAATGACAATTTCAGGGCTCTTAGATGTGCCCATGTCCTTCTTCTTTTTCTCAAACTTCCTCTTTAACGGCTCAACTTCTTCCTCTTCTCTGTCCAGTACAGCCCTAGAGAGTCTCTTCCTTACTGGCCGTTCAACCATTTCCTTATCTACTGCGTCCATCGTGACCTTCTTCTTCTCAACCTTCTCAATCAGAGCTCCAATAAGCCTATCATTAGAGTCAAAGGAGTCTGAAGCACTAACTGCTGACTCTTCAAGGTTGATTGTCGCAAGGACAGACCCTCGTGGCGGACTCTTCTTCTTTTTCTGAGGTTGGTTGACCACTCTGTCCAATCACTCCTTTGCATTTATTGACTCCAAATGTTGCCAACCACATTTATCTCATCCCTTCTTGTCGTCTTCCTGGCGCCTACCAGGTCACTTGTACTTGGTGGCAGTGGCCACGCCACGCACTTCAACACAAAACTGTTGGGGCAGACCGTCTTCTTTTGTGGTTCAAAGGCAAACATGCTAGGTTTTACGAGGAACACAATTGCTAAGGGCTCTACTAAGTTGGTTGAGACTAATGAACGCAAGGCAGGCGAAGAGGCTATTTGGGGAGAAGAGGAATCAGTCGTGGCTGAGACGGCGAGGGTGATGTTCGGAATCACCAACAGTTGGCGGGGTAAGTGGAAATATGAACAGACACCCCGATCGGCATGGCGGGGGCGTTGCGCCGGTATTGGAAAGAAGCTCCGACGGGACTGGGATTGGGAGGAGGAAGCAATAGTCATGGTCTTGGGTGCAGACGGTTGGGCCTTTTGGGAAGAGGAATGGTTTCTTTGGTGAGCCATAGGTTCAGATGAAGGAATTTGGGGTTGAAATTTTGCAAAGAGCTATAAAATTCTCCAGAGTTTACAGAGTGCGCTGGAGAATAGAAAGCGGGGATTTGAAAGTCAGAAAGTGAAAAAGGAATAAGGAGGGTTTAAGGGGTTCAAATAGGGAATTTTTGGGCGTGTTGTCTAAGGTGTGACGTCACCATGTGATAATTGGGTGTTTAATGAACTGACACATGTTTGTGTCTGACGACGCACACTAAATGTCTCTTCAATTCCACTAACAGTCTAAACTCCTTGGTTATCCCCTCTCGACATCAAACTAATTAAACGCATGTACGTAAGACATTTGACTTTATCGAACTTCGATGCATTGTTCAATTACCCATTAAATCGACTTAACAACTTAAGAGTTCATCAATTTAATTTCAATCATCAAACAAAACAGCCACTTCACAAAAGCAATAAACTACGGGAAGAAAATAACTAAAGTAAATATTCAAAAGTAAAAGACAAAAGTTAAAATGCGTCCCTAAAAGGTATGAGCATGATCAACATATGGACCATCCATTTTCGTCATTCTGAGTTTTCAAGGTCTATGGAGACTTTTTCTCAATCAATCTTGTCTCAATAATAAGGTTTTACCCTCTAATCGTTTACTTTGAACGCATTTGTGTCATCTTCATTAATCAGCTCAATGACACCATGAGGAAAAATCTTCTTAATAACGAATGGTCCAGACCATCTTGACTTCAATTTTCCTGGAAAAAAACGAAGCCTAGAGTTAAACAGAAGTACTTTTTGGCCAAGAAACAAAGATTCCTTGCTGGTACATTGATCATGCCAACGTTTGGTTCGCGCTTTGTAAATCATTACATTCTCATAGGCTTGGAGTCTCCATTCATCTAACTCATTTGATTATAGTTTGCGGGCTTCTCCTACTGCATTCAGATCCAAGTTCATCTTCTTTGTAGCCCAATGTGCCTTATGTTCCAACTCCATGGGCAAGTGGTAGGATTTTTCGAATACAAAGTGCGTAAGGGGACATCCTAATAGTCGTCTTGTATGTTGTTTGGTACACCTATAACGCCTCATCCAGCTTCGGTGCCCAATCCTTTCGAGAGGTGTTGACAACTTTCTCTAAGATTGCTTTGATCTCTCTATTGGATATCTTTGCTTGCCCATTAGTTTGAGGGTGGTAAGCTGTGGCCACCCTCTGATGCACATTATACCTACCTAATCAGTAACTTACTTATGATACGATTTATAAAATGCATATCTTCATTACTTATCAATGCCCTAGGGGTGCCAAACTGAGTGAAGATATACTTCTGAAGGAATCTCGATACAGTTGCCTTTTCATTATTGGCACAGAAGATTGTCTCTATCCATTTTAAACATAGTTTCACTACTATCAGGATATAACGGTGGGGGCATGAAGTTGGAAATGGGCCCATGAAGTCGATTCCTTAAACATCAAACAATTCAACTTCAAGAATTGAGATTAATGACATTTCATTTTGGCTTGAAATATTGCATGTGCATTGATATCGAGCACACTTCACTACGAAGTTTCTGGCATTTTTGAACAGCGTGAGCCAATAGTACCCACAGTAAAAAAACCTTTGTAGCAGTTCTTTGTCCTCCGAAGTGGCCTCCAAATGGTGATTCGTGACATTATAACAAGATGAGTTGATATGCTATTTCTAGGACACATAGCCTGAAAATCTAATCAAGTCTGCATGTATACAATTATGGCTCATCCCAATGGTAAAACTTGCATTCGTGCATCACTTTCTTCTTTTGTTGTGCGTTATAGTCTTCGGGAAATTACTTGCAAACTAAGAAATTCACAATGTTTGGATACCAAGGTGCAGAGTCATCAATCTTTAGCACAACCTCGTCTAGAAAGGATGCATTGACTTCAGGTTGTGCTTTGTCAACTTCCACATTTTCTAGTCTTGATAAATGGTCAGCTATATTATTTTCAATTCCCTTTCTAACCACAATCTATGCATCGAATTTTTGTAGAATTAGGTTCCATCGAATTAGGCGGGGCTTAGCATCCTTTTTGGTCAGCAGGTATTTGATGGCAGAACGATCTGTGTGTATGATGACCCCAACAAAGAGACTCTAAACTTCCCCACAACAAATACCACAACCAACAATTCTTTCTCTAGGTTGTATAATTTTCTTGTGCTTCGTTAAGCATTTTGATGGCATAAGCTATTGGATGGAGCACCTTGTCTCTACGTTGAACTAAGGCAACATCTATTGCAA
Source organism: Citrullus colocynthis (assembly GCA_031780015.1). NCBI lineage: Eukaryota > Viridiplantae > Streptophyta > Magnoliopsida > Cucurbitales > Cucurbitaceae > Citrullus > Citrullus colocynthis. The sequence continues at coordinate 19,309 of QLSR01000004.1, read as the reverse complement.
AGTCACTTGCGTCACACATCAATTTAAAAGACTACGACCAGTCAGGAGCGCCTAGTATGGTGTTGTTACTAATGCATGTTTCAGAGTCTCAAATGCCTTTAAACAATTATCAAGAAAAAGGTAGGGTTTGTTTATTTCTAACAACACACTTAATGGATGCGCTACTTTTTAGAAATCTTTAACGAATCTTCGATAAAATCCTGCGTGGCTAAGAAAACTTCTCAATGCCTTCACATTTGCATGGGGAGTTTTTCAATAGCTTCAATTTTGGCCTCGTCAACTTCTAGGCCACTTTTGGAAACCTTATGTCCAAGGACTATTCCTTCCTTTACCCTAAAATGACATTTCTCCCAATTAAGCACCAAGTTAGTATCATGGCATCTTTTCAATACCAGTTCTACATGACAAGTTTCATAAGAGTTCCCAAACGTTGAGAAATCATCCATGTATATTTCCATTTATTGCTCTAGGTAATCAGAAAAGATAGCCATCATGCACTTTTGGAAGGTGTCTGATGCATTGCACAGTCCAAAAGGCATGCACCGAAAAGCAAATGTCCCATATAGACAAGTGAATGTAGTTTTCTCTTGGTCTTCTAGGGCTATCATGATCTGATTATAGCCTGAATACCCATCCAAGAAGCAAAAGAATTCTTTTTTACTAATCTGTCCAACATTTGGTCAATGAAAGCTAAAGGGAAATGATCTTTCTTTGTTGTTGCATTCAATTTCTTGTAATCCATGCATATTCGCCACTCGGTGACAGTTCAAGTGGGGATTAATTCATTGTTTTTATTTGGGACCACAATCATCCCTCCCTTTTTTGGAATGCACTGAACTAGACTTACCCATTTGCTGTCAAAAATGGGAAATATCACCCCTGGGTCCAACCATTTTAGAATCTCCTTTTCTCACAATTTCTTTGACTGTTGGGTTGAGTGAAAAGCACCTAAAAAGTGTTTTATTTTCCTTTGATTTACGGATGTTTTTATTGGATTTAATGTGTTTTCTAGTGGTTTTTAGGTGATAATGAAGAAAATAAGATTTAGAAGTTAAAAAAATCAAACCGAGCCAAAACCGGGTGAAAAATAGAAGAAAAAGTGCATAAACCCTAAAAAACAAGGGCAACACGGCGTAGAGCATAACTACACTTCCCTCTATGCTCCAAACCCAAGAGCTTATAATTTGGGACAGCAAGGGAGGGGTAGTTATGCTCTCTGAGAGCGCAACTACGTTGTAGCAGAAATTCCCAATTCGGCAAAAGTTCCTAGAGCATAGCTACAGTACCTTTCCTTTTTTGAAAAAATTTGTAAATATGGAAAATATTTGGGCGAGCATTGAAAAGCGCTTGAAAAGTGCTTTTTATTCTCTTCAATTAAGGAAGTTTCTATTAGATTTCACTTGTTTGCTAGTGATTTTCAAGTCAATATAAAGAAAATAAGAATTGAAAGCCAAAAGAACCAAATCGAGCCAAAATCAAGCAAAAAAGAGAAGAAATCACAAAAACCCTAAAAACAGGGCAACGCTGCGGCGCCTGTTTGGCACTGCCTCGACATTTTTTCTCGAGAGCTACTATACAAGAAGCGTAACAACACTAATGTGGCGTTGAGGGTAGGATTTGATGAATAGCGTCACAGCGCCATTAGTGACGCAGCGCCACCTTTTGATGTCGGGTAGCACCGCAGCGCTACTGTACATCGCCGCAACGCCAACTTTCCTAATTTGAAAAATCTGCAATTTTAGAAAGAAATTTACTTTTATGCTTGAGAACTCATATGAAAGTATGTATTTGATGTCTATGCGTGGCTAAACTCATAGTTTTAGGGTGTTGGAAGATTTAGTTTTGGATTTAAGTTGATGATTTAGTGTTTTTCATGGATGTTGTTGAATGATATGTTTTTCAATGCTATTGTGCTTTATTCTTTATTGATTGATCATCAATTGTGAGGTTAGATGTATGATTGAGTGGTTGTATGTCTAATTGGATCTATGGCATTGAATCTATACTAATCTTTCATGAAAATAGCTAGGTTATTAGAGAAAGTTGATTATGACTATTCTTAATGCTATGCCTCTTAATTTTGGTTTCAAGAGATTAGTAATCAATTAAGTTGCATAAGAAATGGTTGTTTTAGAGAGAAAATAATCCAGATATTAGTTTCTAGACTTGAACATATTGTTTGCACATAATTCTATGAAAACATAAAGCATCACTTAATGAAGTAATTAATGTCATAAACACCCTAGAACACTCTTATCCGTTAAATTTTCCTTGCTTTTATTTTCTTTGTTTTCAAAATACAAAATCCAAACTCAACTTCAATTCCTTATATAAAATCAACTTAATTCCTGAATAGATAGGTGAATATATCAAGTTCAGTCTCCAATGGATACAATACTCGGACTTGAACTGTTTTCTACTATAACTTGACCCGTGCACTTGCGGTTTTCGCACATCATTGAGTTTGTGTTGAGGTTCGTGGACCTATCTTTTCCTTCCTCAAGTCTGATTTCTCGCATGCAATAGGTAGGGATAATACCTCTAATATCTGCAAGTGTTTATCCGATGGCTTGGAGGTATTTCTTCATTACTTTCAGTAAGGCCGATTCATTCTCAGAAGTTAGTGTAGCTGAAATTATGATAGGTAACGTGTTGCCCTCTCCAAGGTAGGCATATTTCAAATGAGCTGGTAGAGCTTTCAACTCCAACTTGGGTGCCTGTTCCAAAGATGGTTTGTTCTTACAGTCATGGGTTGTCACTTCCAAAGGTTCAAAGTGCTTATGGACCACAACACAACATTATTCAGTTTGTTGGTCCACTTCGTCTTCCTCGTTGCTCGTATCGTTATCAAGGCCAGTTTCTAATTCTTGGCTTTCTTTTGTGTCAATTGTTTGACATTCTCCTTGTTCGTCAGGGTATTCTAGTGCTTTGAACACATTAAATATGACTTCCTACTTGTTAACCCTAATGGTTATCTTACCTTATGAACATCAATCAACGTTCGACCCGTCGATAAGAATGGTCTTTCCAGTATGATGGACACGTCCTTATCCACTTCATAATTTAGAATTATGAAGTTTGCAGGGAGAATAAACCTATCAACCTTCACCAGCACATCCTATATTTTTCCTTCAAGATGCGCTATGGACTAATCTGCTAATTGTAAAGTCACTATTGTTGGCCTCGCTTCAATCCCTAATATCTTAAACACTAATAAGGGCATCAAATTTTTGCTGGCCCTCAGCTCGCGTAGTGTTTTCCCTATATTGACGCCTCCTGTGGAACATGGAACAGTGAGATTCCTAGGATCTTCCGTTCTTGCTGGGATTTGATCCTGTAACATGGCATTGCACTCCTGTGTCAATGCAACAGTTCTAAATTCTCATATTCTCCTCTTTTTGGAAAGCATATCCTTAAGGAATCTTATATATGAAGGTGATAGCATCGTAAAAGTGCTATTTTTCCTAGCTTAATTTAGGCTCATTTGTGAATTTTATGTGTTTATAATGCTATTTTATAGGAATTTGAGCAAATCATGCATCTCAAAGCATTACAGATCGTCGGGGTTGATTTGGAGCTATCGGAGTGAAATCGGACACCTAGAGCTCAAGGATGTGAAAATTACAAAAATGCCCTTAGAGAAAGCAGCTACGCTATACTCTATGCTCAAAGGCAAAGAGCAAAAATGGCGAGAGTACAGCAACACTCCCTTGGTGCGCAATTGCGCTCCGAATTTTGATGGAAAAGTAACGCGTGCGCGGGCGCAAGCACAGAGCGTAGCGTCGCTACGCTTAGGGTTGGTCCTTCAACTTCTACCTGAACGTACGAAGCTCTAACAGAGTGCAATGATGCTCTGCCCCCAATCCGAAATTCTCCTTCCCTCTATATTTCTCCATTTTGTATTTTCATGGCTGCAAATCTCATCTTGGACCGATCACGTGGCTAAGGTGAGTTGTTAGCTTAGGTTTAGGTGAAACCCATGGATCAACTTTGAGGATTTTTTTTTTCTTAATCTATATTTCTCTTTGATTTTTTGTGGTTCTTAAATGTGATTGAATTTCTATGCTTAGATGTACGATAGGCTTGATCAACTATCATTCATTCTTTGATTGCTAGAGATTAGGAATGTTGTAATGAGTCTCAAATGGGCAAGGGTTAAAGCATGCTTGGGTTATGAAATTAGTTTGTTTAGAATAATCTTTTCACAAACATTGCATGATTAACTATTTCAAGAACGTAATCGATTAGTAACTTAGGACTATCCTGGTTATTAATCCTCTTAGTTGAACCTTTCGAGCTTAATGCGATTGTTTACTTGTTATGGACGCTGATGAATCCAAACAACTAAACAATTAATCTAATTAAGAAGTTAATTAAAGTGAATGAGATTTCTTTGGCTACTATCGAACCCAATTAATTGAGCATTTGTTTTAATTAAAGTGATTAATTAGTAATTAGGATGTTTGCTCTAAGCTATTCAGGCAAATCAGCTAAGCACGTTAAATCGAGAGAGATAATTCTATGTAATCCTATGATCAATCGAACTTCGAGTGGATTCTAAGTTCTGAGCTAGGCGTTTTCTTTTACTTTTCCCACATTTTTTTCTTGCAACTAAAATTTCACAATTTACATTACCTCACTTCATTCAATCAAAACCCCCATTTCTACTGCTTTCCATAGACTAATTTAGAGAGATCGTATCTTAGGCTCCCTGACTTGCCGCTTGTGCTACTTAGTAGTATAAGTAGCCAGTTCGATGATTTATAAATTTTATTTGATTGTTGAAGAGAGGTTTATGACGCCCATTCTCAAAAGGCAATGAATGCAGATGATGCACTTGAGGTAGTAACATTCTTAGAAGAGTTTCTGCACATCATGTTGGTTTTTCTTTATCGAGTCGTGTACCTTTTCATTTTGTGGTGATTGGTTGGTCAGTGGACTTGTGAACTTGGTTATTTGTTGGTCTATTTGCTGAGTCATTTTTTTCTGGTCTTTCGATTAATGGTTTCTCGCTTCTCAGTGTCACTGCTTGACACTGTTTTTTGCTTGAATTCCTTAAATTCCTAGGGGCTTTTGTGTTACTTGGAAAAGTTCCCCTTTGTCTATTTTTCAGCTCTCTAGCTATTGCCCCATCTGAAGCTCCAAATTCCTGATAGATGATGCTTGGGTCTATAATAACACATCATTCATGTACTTTTTTAATAGGGCTTCTAGCAGAGAAGACGAACTTGATGCCTAATGTTGTGGCGCTTTCAGTTGAGAATGTCTTTGGTGTCCTTGGTGGAAATCTGGTGACACACCTTTATTGGTTTGTTGCACGCTTGGCTGTTCTGGTTGTTATTGATTCCCACCCAAAAAGAAATTGGGATGATTTCACCAACTAGGATTATAAGTGTTGGAATAAGGTTTGTTTCTAATGAAGCACACTGACTACGGATTTTAAGGACACGTATCAAAGGTATGTGGCTCACTGTATCCAACACAGCTTATGACAACAACTAGATTCACTGCGTTTACTTGGCCACCATTTCCTGCGTTGACTTGATTCATTGTCATGGTTTGCAGCAAATTGGTCATAGCAGTTAGTTGTGTTTGTAACGCAGTGACTGTGTCATTTCCAGGCACTCCTGAGTTGTTGCTTCTTCGTCATCCTGATATCGAGCCATAGTCGTTGTCTTCCTAATCTTCATGGTTTCTTAAAATCCTGTCCAAAATGTCTTTAGCCTCAATATATGTTTTATCTAATAGACCATCAACAGTGACAACATTTGCAGCTGTCTGTAAGGCTTCGTTCAATCCGTCAGAGAAGATTTCCATTTGGATGCATTACAGAACGCCATTATGCGAGCAATTTTTAACAAGCCTCTTATGTAAGCACTGGCTTATAATACTAAGTGTTGGGAGAAGGCAAGTGTGATGGTGACTATGCGTTGCTAGAGAAAAAGTAGCCGAGGGTGGAAGAGCTAAGCATTGGCCAAGACTATGCGTCGATGAAAGCAGAGAAGAGTATTTTCTTTTGAGTGGCCATGCGTTGAAGGTGAAATCACGAAGAGTTATGAGCTGAAGCAGTCACTTGCTTTGGAAGAGAAGTTGATCATTGGCGGGGAAGAAATGTTTTGATCTACCATGCGTTGGTAAGGTTGCCATGCGTTGAAGACGGGTTTAGTTGATTGAGTTGTATGCGTTAAAGGTAGGAGGCGTTGAGGGCACCATGGGTTGAGGGTGGCTATCTGCTGAGGGTGTTGATAGTAGGCTGCGTTGAATGCCTTACCTTGAATTGAGAAAGGAAACCCCGCGTGACAGCCTGCATAAGAGAGTTAAGTCAGCAATATATATATATAGGTGAGTAAATTGAATATTTGTATCATTTTTAGACATTTTCGAGAGCTTAAATCGGTTCCATTCTTCAGACGAACTACAAGGGAAGGTAGAAGGTGTTCTTGTGGATTTTGGATAGAAGCCTACTCGTTTTGGTATTGAAATCTAAGCTGGAACAGAACGTTAATTGTGGACGCACAAACTGGACAGTATCGGATATTTGGAGTGAAATAAATCGAGGAGATCGAGTCTAAGGCTAAAATTTTAAGGTTAGTAAGTTAACTCAATTTTGAACAACTTTTATGAAAGATGTTTGAGTTGAAATGGAATAGAAAAAAGTAAACTTTTAGTTGGAAGTTACTGATAAGGAATTTCTATGCAATCTATAGTAGTGCAGAGAAATCTTGCAATATCTGATGAACAAGGACAAGTTAAGCCACGAAAATTTGAGGTAAGCTAAAAAACATATTTGTCTACAAGTTTGTAGAAGGAAAAAAGTTCTAAATTTGGCTGGAAATATAACTTTTAATCGACAGAAGTGAGAACAAAAGGAAAGGAGGAAACTCTGTTGTCCGGTGTCGCTAGGAAGCTGATATGCCGGAGAATTGGAGAGTGAGTAGCGAGACAAATCTCGCTGGGGGTGAAGAGGAGCTTTTTGTCTCACAAATCTCGCTGACTCTCGCTAGGTATCTGTTCGTAACTATTTCTTATTTGAATTAAGTGTTTCTTAGCTTGTTGCACAAAATAGATTTTAACATTTCTGTACAAGGATGCATCGAGAATTACTCTAAATGTGCTCATGCTTAAGCAAGTTTTCCTATAAAGGCCCCAAGTATAAGTATTTATAGGTATCCTGGTGAATCCAGGGTCGAACGCAAGGATTTGTGATAACTAGGCGCTGAGATTATAAGCCTGACTATGCGGTGAACTATACATGTAATATATGCAATTGTTTGTTGTGTAAAACTATACATTAAGAATAAAAAGAATTTCCTACTACTAATAATGAGGTGGACGCGGTGATGGTTAGTCATATGTCATTTAATGTCAGATTGCATGCGTTGAGAATGAATGGAACCATGCGATAGGAGTTAATGCAAGAGTTAGTTGTTACCTAAACCTTCTGAGTACAACTTCATACCTACAAACTGCAATTGTGAATCCATCTCTCGATGTTTCGACGCCACATTAATCTTATTTCTAAGACGCATGGTAAGTTTGCGTTGGCAAAAGATGAACTACATCTCTGAAACTCATCTAGTCTTAATAAATGCTAAAGATTAACTATCCACTCTCTCAAGCTCGATAGTTATGCTTACTACTTGTGTTTGTCAGACAAAGTCATGCAAGCTAAAGATATGCATTAACCAAGATGTAATATGCTCAGAATTGCTCAAGAAAACTAACTCTTAACATCAACTCATTCATTCAAGCATGGTGTAAGGTGTTCAGTATAAAGATAGATGAAATAGAATAGTCAATCAAACTCATATTAAGCGAATAAGTCATTCTCTCGAATGTCATTAACAAAATATAAGCAAGAAGGAGAAAAATGAAAATAAAACAGAAATGAAGGGCGTCAAGCCGCCACTGGCAACGTCTTGCTTCATGGAGGCTTGAAATGGTCGCTATCTGATACATAAATTCCATAAGGTGAATGTTCTCACTCACTGGGAGATGACTCTGAAAATGCTCAGAATCCTTCTCTCAGAAGAGTTCGAAATGGAGGCTGGTTATGGTGAGGGAGAAATAGTGCAGAGCTTTCGCCTCCTGAACTCGTCTATCTCTTTTCTTTAAGAAGCTTTTAGGCTATTTATAGGCGTCAAAAGGTTGATATCATGATGATCTGACACCTTTGCATTAAATTTCACCCATGCTGCATAGACTTTTCAGATTTCTCAGCCTATTTGTTATGCCATTATCTTGAAAGGTTGCTACTCTTTTTCGTAATGATATTACAGCTGCTTGAGCATGCTTGAGTTTCTTCTTCGACACATGGTCTTCAACGCATGACCTCACCGCATAGGCTCGACACATGTTCTCGCAGCAGCTTAACTCTTCGTACTTGGTTGTTCCCACTTCTTTTTTTCTTAACCCTGCGTTAGGAACAGAAGCTTATCGTTTTTCAGGCATTTTTCTTTTGCAAGTAGTGCCAACTCATGTTGATACATTTTTCATCATTTAACTACCAAAATCACACGTTTCACTCCAAAGTTACTCTAATTAAATCAAATAATGACTATAATAACTTGTATTTCTACAAGTTATCAGTATCGCTCGTCAGGTAAATCACGCTAGTCTCACTTATCTTGGTGTCGCTAGTATCGTCTCCCATTGGTAGTTCCGCTAGTAATCTCGTTGGAACGTGGGAGTTTCGTTAGTAGTCTTGCTTATTAAGTTTACTTTGAAAAAGAAAAAAAAAGGGAGGCTCAGTGATGAATCATGATTTGAGTTTAATTATGCAAACTAAACGATCAAGTAAAAGAAGCGTAATGTAAGGAAAAATGTTTATTTTAGGCCAAGAGGAGATAGGGAAGGCATATAATCCACTCAAGGCCTAAAAAGAGCTGTGAGTGACACTTTTCTTATTTCATGATTTCATTGTACAAGTTAGTTTGGTTTTCTAATTTATTTACGATTTTGTGATCAATCAATTTACAGAGCATGGTTTGTGTTTTGTTAAACGGTATTGAAAAGTATGTTTATGAAATGTTATTGATATATGAATTGCCCTGTTTTCTCTTGAAAGATTTGTATATGAACTGTTTTGTATAAAGTATTGCTTTCCTTAAAGGAAAATGTTTTAGAGGAGATTCAGTGCTGATGGACATGGAGAAGGCACGTGAGTTTCCCCGGGACCCAGTACTGAAGGACATGGAGAAGGTACTTGGGCAACCCGCCATGTTCCTATGTGCACATAGAGATTATATGCTGATGCGTTGAGTTCTGCTCCGCATCGAGCCTTATTTGTTTTCGACGTTGGGGTGTTGAGTTTTGCTCCGCCTCAACTAAGGAGAAGTATTGTAACCGTACTGTTTTATTTACGAAATTGTTGAAAAACCATGTATGATTTGATAAGGGCATTTAAACGTAATTTAATCAATGAAAATGAGATAATTCTATGTTTTACTCATGTTGTTAGAATTTGTTTAAATCCTGATGATTTTCGATCTAAAATTAGTTTGTTTAAAAATTAGTCACTCACTAGGCTATTTGCTTATGTTTTCAAGTTTTCTTTCCCCTCCAGGTAGCAAGGACGTTCCTGGTGCTTTGCCTATTCCAACTCGCCCTGCTTAAGCTTCGAGTTTCCAGAAAATCTGTTATGTTTTAAAGAGTTGTATGTATGTAAAATCTTTTATAGGTGGTATGTAGACCTAGTTGTACATTTACAGGGAGTTGAAATACGGTTTGTATAAGTGCTTTATGAATGAGTTGTAAATTTGAATTGTCGACATGTATATAAATTCCTATATGTTATGGTTTTGGATGTATGAAGGAGCAATATATATGTTGTGAACTCACAGGATCAGTTTGGAGAAATGGGTAGTATGCTTCACAAGAGGGGCGATGTATGCTGTCCTCACATCTCCTTTCAGGTTATGTAGACAATCTGGGAGGGGGTGTGACATCTTAAATTGCCCATGCGTCCCTTAGGGTTTCTCTATCCTTTTGTTAAAAATTAGCAATATCTCTCATTCTCTTGACGTTTTCTGTTGGTGGGAAGTATTTCTTCATGTATTTCTTCATGAATTTCTTTATCACCTAGCTCTAATGAATCATTGTCTTGCTTCATCCCTTGAGGAAAAAGGGAACAATATTAATCTAATCTCCTCTGTGGTAATGTTAGGGATCACAAATGTATTGTAGATCTCTACAAAACTCTTCAAATGGGCATGAGGATCCGCATCGGGAGCTCTTCCAAACTGCGCTGCAGTTTGAAGTATTTGAAGCATCATTGGCTTCATTTCAAACTTAGACCCTTAGAATGCTGGACGCATAATCGCGGGTGAAAAGTCATAGAGATTAGGGAATGCATAATCTCAAATAAGCCTATTGCAGTCATGTGCAAGGAGAGTTGGATGGGCCTACATTTGAGCTTGTGCCTATGGCAATGCATTATTGGCCGCATTGTTTCCTCCATTGGCGATATTAGGTTGTTCTGCTAGTCCGCCATTTTCTTCTTTTTATTTTTCTGTCTTCTCTGCGTTCTCTTTGTTCTTCTTCCGAAAAGTTCTCTCAATTTATGGGTAAAATATGAGCTTTGGCTATTTTTCCTTGCTCATATACTGTCAAACACATCTTTAGCTTATGTGCAATACATCAGCGATTGACATTCTACAAAAATCAACAAAATCAAAACAAGAATTAGTCTAACAAACTCCCGGAAACGATGCCAAAAACTTGTTGCTTGGTCTTATGCATGAATAACTTATGATGGCCTTATGTCGTACTCATGGGATGAAAATGAAATACCTGTTGGGTTTTATATCCTAAACTCGTAGTATGTAAATTCTCAATAAAGTTGTTGTCGAGGTTTATTCAATAAAGTTGTTATTGAATATGTGAGTTGTATTTATTAAATTCAATAAACTAAGAACCTTGGCTATAGGTTGAATACTTAGACTTTATGTGTAAACATAAAAGTGGATCAAGCTTAGGTAATAGCCAAAACAGTCTATAGTATAGGGATAAGGCTAGGTACCTTATCCTAGGGACATTATGGATGCGGCCCACTTTGTATTTGATACAAATGATGTGATCCTATATCGTTCATGTAGAGACATGAGACTGGGGGCATTTTATGCAATAAGTTTGCATAAGTTCGAACCATGAAATAATCACTTTTACTTTATAACACCGTTATGACTAATTATTTCAACATGACGACCTAGGTAACTCGATCTTAATCTTGAGCTACCTATGAACTCCTATTTATTCAGGATTATCCTTTAATCCTGCATAGGTGAGAGTGGCCCGAGTTCGCTGACTTAATAAGCCTATCATTTTAAGGATAAGACTAGTAGATAGCTAGGGACATCGTCTTGCGAGATTGAATTCACTTCTACCTAATTCTAGGTTAGTAGAAAAGTTGTTCCCTTAAATGCTGATTTTGGATCTTGAACAAGGGGCCCCACCCTCTCATTAGTCTAAGAGGAACTCGGTTTGGTGGTTGGACTGCAAACAAATTGTTCATTAGAGGATCAGTTGGGACCTAAGAAACGAGATGTAATTATAGGGGTAAAACGGTAATTTGACCCAGTTGTAATTACAAACAACTTACGGAGGATCGACTTACTAATCATGGTTATATCAAATGGACAAAAATATATCTACAGTAATGAGAGTGCAGCTACTAAGCTATAGTGAAGTGTCCTGGTAGTTAACAAATGTTAAAGAACTAGGTTAAAGAGTTTAGTCGGTTGATTTTTTATTGTTGGAGCTCATGATCTGTAGGCCCATTAGGTCCCCTTGTTAGCTCATGGACTAAATCTTAGAACAATGTGATGAAACTTCTTTGCGTCACAAGTTCATTGGCTATATCATGACTATTTCAAATTAATCATCCACTTACGTTTCGACACAAGATTCACCACCCACGCGTTCATCGCTTCTTTTTCTACTTGATTCATCTCGACGTCAGATTCTTTGCCATGTAGACCAACTAGTTGGTTTGAACTCAACTTTGTCTACTGACAACACCTTCAATTATCCTTGGCTGTTTTTGGCTTCTTCTCATCGAAATCCTGTGTCCAAAAAATACAAATCTCATAATTTCTAGGATAAAAGATTTTGTAAATAGCTTAAACACAGAATTAATCTTTTTACACTATTTTCTTTTCAAGTTAATGCGTTTTCTTCTAAATTATCCTAATTATTCCAAAAAAAGACTACAATAACTTGTATTTCTACAAGTTATCATTAATTCAGGTTTGTTATCACCAAAACAATGATTAATTAATTAATTAAAATTAATTAAATTGAGATTAAAGGCTAAAAAGTCAACAGTTGGTTCATCCTCTAATTTGATATTCTCTAACTAATTAAAACCAAGAGTAAATTGCATGATAGATTTAGTTTAATCTAATTTATCGTTCATCACAACAAATTTTCCTTCTAACGTAATGCAAGCTTGATTGATTTTTATGGACACTACTGTTCCCAAGTAATTTGTAGAGCTTAGTTTAATTTGTTCTTAATTAATAAATGGGGACCTTTATGAATTAATTGTAATTGGTTGTGCATATGCATATGAAGGCCCTAGTCTTTAGTTTTCTATGTTAAGTAAGTCCAACCTAATTTGTTCATATCCCCAGGTTTATTTTTCTCTAATCGAATTTCAAAAAATCCAATTGCTCTCATTTAATTTCTTGCAATTTATTTTTGTGCATTTTAATTTATTGCAATTTCTTGATCACCAAACCAAACCCCCTCCATCACGAATGAATTTGATAATTAGCTTAAGAAAATAATAAAATTTCCTGCAGAGATGACCCATTTTCATTAACCTACAAGCTCATGAGAGTGGTAATATATCATTTGTTTTAGGTCTCAACAGGCTTAAAATAAATTGGTGTCGTTGCCGAGGAATCTATGCAATTTTCTTAGCCAATTATCGAATTCCTAAAAAAAAACAAAAAAAAAAAAGGTTGTGTGTCATTTAATTCCTATGGTTTATGACCCAATTTTCCATGAGTCTTGGGCTTCAATATTTTGTAGATATTAACAGGGAGGAATAGAGAATTTGACAGGAAATAAGAAGAGAAAGATTAGAGGAAGAGGAACAAGTTGAGTTAGACCAAGAGGAGAATTCGGAGCATCGGTAGAACGACTTAGAAAAAGAAGAGGAGCAAAAGGTTAATATGGGGAATATACTAGAGCGCATACTACGGTAGTTGGTCAACCCGAACATGGCACAACTATTGTGCATTGTATATCCACCGACTACTGTGCCCTTCGAGCTTAAGTTAAGGCCGATTCACCTACTACCTCAATTCGTGATGAGCACCAGGGAGGACCCACACATGAACCTCAAGGAGTTTCACATTGTTTATGATGGAATGAACCCTTAGGGCGTGACGGAAGAGCAACTGAATACGAGGACTTTTCCCTTCTCTCAAGGATGTGAATAAGGAATGGCTTTATTACCAGGCACCAAGGTCAATTAGATCGTGGAACGAGTTGAAGAAAAGGTTCTTATAGAAGTTCTTTTTAGAATTGAGGGAAAAAAGTTTCAGAAAGGAAATCCATGGGGCCACCCAAATTATGGGTGAGACACTCTTCGAATATTGGAAGAGATTTAAAAGACTATGTGCAAGTTTTCTACACTATTATATATTGAATCAACTGTTGATCCAATACTTCTCCGAAGGGTTTTGTGCCAACGTAAGAAGTACCATTCATGCTACAGCTAGAGGTGCACTATTGATAAAACCACTGCTGAGGCCAAGCCTTAATATCTATCATGGCTGAAAATTCATAACAATTGGAGATACGAGCACACAGAGGAATTTCAACGAACTCACAAGAGGTTAGTGAATTTAGATCTCGACTTTCTTAACGGACTTCTCTTGTGAAGCAAATGAATCTAGGATAAATTCACCAGCAGGTGAAAGCATGTGGATTGTGCTCAATGATTGGGCCTTCCTCAGATATATGTCCCCAAGTACAACAAGGGGTGATACCATAAGTGAACACGATAGACGGTTTCTAGGCTAAAAAGTATGACCCCTATAGTAAGACGTATAATCCGGGATGGAGGGACGATCCAAACTTCAAGTGGGGAGGTTAAGTTGGAAAGGACATGAGGAATCATAATCCACAATCTTCTTCTTCGTTAGGTATGTCCCTTGAAGATATTGTTAAATCTCTTGCTAATACTTCTCTTAAATTTCAATAGGACATCCATCAACTACAAAAGGACATAATTCAATTCTAGCAGGAGACTAGAACAAGACTGAGCAACTTAGGTACCCAGATTACCCAATTAGCAACCACTATCAACAGAATCAAAAGCAAATCTTCAAGCAAGCTTCCAGCTCAGCCTAACCACCATAATGTAAGTGCCATAACATTAAGGAGTGGTAAAGAGATTCCTTTTGTAGCTACCCCAATTGTTGTCCCATCTGTTGCTCCATTTGTGGTCCTGAAAAGTACTTGAAAAGTGCTTTATTTTCTCTTAAGTTAGGGATGCTTTTATGAGATTTGATATTGTTTGCTAGTGGTTTTCAAGTAAATATGAAGAAAATAAGTTTTGGAAGCCAAAATCGGACGAAAAGTCAAAGAAAAAGGCGGAAACCCTAATGCAAGGCAGCGCCTAGCTGCTACCCAGCAAGCGCCTAGGAGCTTAGATTTTGAGGGTAGAGCACCTAGGCGTCAGACTTTCCAAATTTGTGAAATTTTCTATTTTGGAAAGATTTTTGCCTCCAAGTTTCTAAAGTTCTATATATTAGGAGGTGTTCTACAACCCAAAAGCATGAAAATTTCGAGGAGAAAAGGTGAGTTTACTACAAATAAGAGAGGAATTAGTTTGAGAGCGTTTGGAGGTCGTTGAGTTCTCAAGGTGCCGATCAAAGGAGTCTTCGTGGTTCCATTCAATCAAAGGGCTCTTCGACTAGTTTTCTTTTCTTTCATTCTTTTACTCTTTTTATGTTGAGATTTGTATGCAAACAAGTTGTCTAAAGCTATGAGTGGCTAGACTTTTTTGGGTATTAATGAATTATTTATGAACTTATGCTAATGTTTTAGACTTTTTCATGAATTGTTATAAATAATATGTTTTTCATTGTTATTGTGCTTTATTCTTGTTGATTGGTCATCAATCCATGTTAGGTTAGATGTTCAATTTGATGGATTGCACGTTTAACTGGACTTATAAAATGATTAGTTATTAATCTATCATGGAAATAGTTAGGTTAATAATAAAAGTTACTAAAGACTAAACTTAATGTCATGTGATTTAATTTGGTTTCAAGAAGTTAGTAATCAATTAAGTTGCATGAGAAAATATTGTTTTTGATAGAAAATCATTCGGACTTAAGTTTCTAGACTTAGGCATAGGATTTGCAATTAATTCCTTGAAACCCTAGAATATTGCATAATGTATTAAATAAGGAATCAATACTCTAGAACACTATTTGACTCTTGATTTTTTAACTTTACATTCTTTCTTTATTGCTTTCAATAATTTCACAACAAAAACTCGATTTTGAATAGCGAAATAAAATTGAACCAACTCTAGAATAGCTAAGTAAATTGAACCTAAAATTGGATCCTCAGTGGAACCATATTAAGACTTAACCGTCTTATATTATAACTTGACCCATGCACTTGCTCCTTGCATCAGGTCCCACGTGTAGTAAGTCTTGCTAAAGAAAGTAAAAGCAAAAAAATTCCAAAAGAAATATCTTCACCACCGATTATTAAGGCTTCTTCTATTGATTTATTTGTTGCTAAAACTCCTTTCCCTAGTAGGCTAGCAAAGCCTAAGAAAGAGGATCAAGATTAGGAGATTCTAGAGACCTTCAGGAGAGTTTAGGTAAACATTCCCCTGATAAATGTTGTTAAATAGATCCCAATATATAATAAATTTTTGAAGAAGCTTTGCATAAACAAGAGGAAGGTAAAGTAGCAAAAAAGGATAGTGGTAAGTAAAAATGTTTCCGCCTTGCTCAAGTGCAACATACTTGAAAAATGCATAAATTATGGTATGTTTACTTTACCTTGTGTAATTGGTGATAGAAAGATTTAGCATACAATGCTTGATCTAGGCACATCTACTAATGTTATGCATTATTTAATCTATCAAGATTTGAAATTAAATGATTTACAAAGAACCTCTGTTGTAATCTAGTTAGCTAATAGGTCTAACATCCAACCTCTTAGGATTGTAAAGGATGTTTTAGTACAGGTCAGAGATTTGATATTTCCAGTAGATTTCTACATGGATGAGAATGTTGCTCCTTCTTGTGCCACCATAATCTTAGGAAGACCCTGTATAACGACTATTAAAACTGAGATTAATATAGATCAGAGTATTCTATTAATTGAATTTGATGGTGATATTGTGGAGTTTAACATTTATCATGCTATGAAATTTCTTGAGAAATATCTTTATTTGTGCTTCATTGATACAATTGAATCTTTTGTGAGTGAAGTGTTCTTTGCTGATAAAGGTGATGAATGTCATGATTTGGATTCTTATCTTATTGGTCTTGATAATGATGACTCTTCTAATGATGCTCTTGTTTTCTCTCAAGTATAAGGTGTTGAGTTAAAAGCTATTCCCACTCACTAAAGTATGTTTACTAGGGTGAAATAAACACACACCCTATGATTATATCTAGAGAGCTCACACCAGACCAAGAGGATCGACTTGTTGAGATGTTAAGAGTGCACAAAAAGGTCATAGGATGGACATTCGATGACATCAAGGGTATAAGCCTCACCCTATGTATGCACCATATAGTTTTGGAGGAAGGAGCTAAGCCCTCTAAGCAACCGTAGAGGAGGTAAACCCCACGATAAAGGACGGATGGCTTAGGGAGATTCTGAAGTTGCACGAGGCTGACATTATATACCCCATTCCCCATAGCAATTGTGTGAGTCCTATTCATGTAGTTCTAAAAAAAGACCGATATGACTATCTTGGAGAATGATAAGGGAGAGATGGTGGCGATGAGTGCAACGGTTGGCACGTGTGTATTGACTTTTGCAAGCTTAATGAGGTAACTAAGAAAGACCATTTCCGTGTACCATTTCTTAACCAAATAGTTGAACGACTCGCCAAGAAACCATTTTTCTATTTTTTGGATAGTTTTTCAAGACTCTACTAAATTCCAATTGCCTAAGTGGACCAAGAGCAAACTACTTTCATGTGCCCCTATGGTACATATGCATACTGGAGAATGCCGTTTGGGCTATGCAACACCTTAGGTACATTTCAAAGATGTGTGATGACCATATTTTTCGAGTATATATTGAGAAATGTATTGAAGTGCTTATGGAAAACTTTACTGTTTACGGTGATTTCTTCGATGATTGTTTGCAAGTTTATTATTGTTGGTTTAGAGGTGTGATGCATAAATGATATTTTAAAACAAGTTTTCCTATCTTTAGCCAGAGTATAAACTAAAAATAAGAATTCTCGATGAGTCCGAGAACAAACACGAGGATTTTGATTTAGATTAATTTTTTAGTAAATATGATTGGTCTCGTGGTGGAAGTGAATGGAGATGGGGTGCACAATAGTTAACAGCAGAAGTAATCTATGAATGGAAAAATAGAGTTAGGGTTGTTGTCAACTATCCTTTGAACGCCACTCAGATTTTATTTCATGTTCTCAATCATAATTGGGTCTCAACTCTCAGTAGACACACCACATAAATCATATTTCTATGACGCATGCTTAAAGATCTATTTCTAGAAACACTTCTTACTTTGCTTAATGAGATCCACAATCACTTACTCTCTCAAACAGTTGATTATAGCTACTTATTTCGATTAGCTAAATGGAGATAAGCAATATTTTCAAATACATTAAGCAAAATGGATTAAGTTCTAAGTTTTATTCGCCATAAAGTTGACAATTTTACCCCAACCCTTGATGGATTTAGTTACTCATGGTGTGAATAATAAAAATAGAAAGATTAAGAGAAATAGAACTCATGATGGATGAATGTAAGTAATGAATATGATAAAGTTGTGACAACAATATTCAATGTCTTGAAATAAAAGTGTAAACAACTAAGGAAAGTAGAAAAGTAAGAAAGCAGGGTGTCAAGTCGACAGAAACAATGTCTTGCTCCTAACAGCGATGGACACGTGCTTCACTGCATGTGGTAGTAGGATGGTTGGTTGGCGAGAAGATTACTTCTCAAGCTCTCTTTCTCCGATTGTCTTCTTGGATGGCTGCTGCTTAGAGATGGTCGAAGTTTAGTGATTTCAACAACATTCTTTTTGCCTTCGAAGTTATCAATTTATTGACCCCGTGTTGTACTTTGGAGTGTTTACATTTTATCGTTGACGCTCTATAAGCTATGTGTTTACCCCTCGTCATCCTTTGACTGGTAGGTGGCTGATGTAATGCTGCAATTAGGGCAAATTATCTTTCAAGGGTCAGGTAGCAAGTTTCAAAGATCCTAAGGCATGCATCTCAAGGTCCCCTAGTTCTGCATCTGAATGCTCAATGGACGCATGTGTTCAATTTAGGCATTTTTTTCTACAAAGGATCAAGCTTTTAGAGTAAATTAACTTCATTAAACAAGTCTAAGTAATTCAACATGATGAACGTAGAGAAGATATTCATCAATAAATTATATCAATATTATCGCATGATTCATTAAACTCTCTCCATTATTCTAAGACAAGAACTATAATAACTTGTATTTCTATAAGTTATCACACCTCTAAATTTAGAATAATGCTTGTCCTCAAGCATATCTTTTACTAAGGAAATTCATTATAGACTCAATTCTCTCTTTTTGCATTGATTAGCCCCTCAGCATACTGTACTCTTTAAGTTCACCTTAGAACTACACTACTCTCTTGGCTTCAGTCACTTCTTTAAAAAAAAAAACGTTGTCTAAGTTTGGATGCAACAAGCTTTTCTTTAAAAATCTTTTGCTCAGTTTCACTCATTTTTGTTTTTCACTTTGTACAATGTGCCAGTCAAATGAAACTATAAGATTTTTCTTTCATTTTGTTTTGTTTCATATATGTTTTTATATAGATATATTTTTTTTAATGTATGCGTTGATCAAGGTTACCAACTTTCATTTTGACATATCAACGATGGAGTGCGTGGTGGCAGCCAACTGCGAGTAAGTATCCTTCACAACTAAACTCTTATCTTACCTAGGTCCCCCCTTCCCAAACATTGGAGTTTGTTTATTTATAATTGACAATGTGTTAATCTTGGTTGCCCACCTTCGTTTTGACATACCAACTATGTGTGTGTGTGTGTGGGGGGGGGGGGGGGGGGGGGGCGGGGGGG
>QLSR01000003.1:443075-473235 GCA_031780015.1 Citrullus colocynthis | reverse complement strand
ATCCCAGGTAAGATCGGTTCAGGATCATGGGATCCTTTTCTATCAGATAGGAAGGGCTGTTGCACAAAATGTACTTCTAAGTAATTGCTCCATAGATCCTATATCTATCTATATGAAGAAGAAATCTGGGTGAGAGTGGTCAGTTTCAAACTCAATATGCCTCCCATTTTAAGGATAAGATCAGGCAGATAGTTGGGGACATAGCCCTGCAAGATGGAATCCGCTCCTACCTTATTAAAGGATAGTAGATAAGTTATTCACTTAAGTACTAAATCTAGGTCTTGAACAAGGGGCCCCACCCTCTCATTGGCCCGAGAGAGAATCGATTTGTTGGTTGGACCACAAATTGATTGTTCATTAGAGGATCAGTGGGACATAAGGAACAAGAAGTAATTACGATGGTAAAACGGTATTTTGATGCAGCTATAATTATGAACAACTTGTGAATGATTGACTTACTAATTATGGTTATATCAAATGGATAGAAATATATCTGTAGTGAGGAGAGTGCAGCTACTAGGCTTTAGTGGAGTGACCCGGTAGTTAACGAATGCTAATTAACTAGGTTAAAGAGTTTAAACTGGTTAATTTCGGATCGTTGGAGCTCATGATTTGTAGGTCCATTAGGTCCCCTTGTTAGCTTGTGGACTAAACCTTAGAACAGTATATTGAGACAATTTGAAGTGTTCAAATTTAGAAAATCGAGCACTTTACAGTTTATTCGTTTAATTATGAATTAGAAGAAATCGATTGGATGAATAGAGATTCACTGGATCGAAAATTGATGGGAAGAGTGGAAAATTAATTTAATACTTTAATTTAGTATAATTAATTAAATTGTTTAATTAATTTGTGAAATTAAATAAAATAAGAAAATTGGAACTTCCAATTTTTGAAGAAAAAGGATGAGGTGTTTCATTCTACTTCTTCCTCCACCTCTTCCTTCTTCTTTGTCTTAATGACTAAGATTTATGAGTCAAGTTCTTAGTTAAGAAGTTTACCAAAGCATCTTTTACAAATAGGAGAAGAATTGATCGAAAAAAAAAAAAAAAGAAAAAGAAAAGAAGGTTTTTTGTTTCAATTTTGTTGAAAATTGAAGAAAACCCACAAGTCTCAAAACTGTGTTTTTACACTCAAATTTGCTCCAAAATTCATCAAAATTCGGATCCCACCATCCGTTCTAAGACCCGAGAATAACGAGAAAACTTTAGTGGTGGTCCGTGAATAGTTCGTGATCAATTTTTGGAGGTTCTCGAGGACAAATTTTGAGCTACAACAAGTAGGTGTTATTTCCTTTGTATTTCAATTCATCCAAGCATGTTATTCCTCTAAATTGATGAAATTATAGTGCTTTGCATCCGTTTTTTCTTCCATTGCACGTTTTTTGACTCTATCACACATGGCCTTGTGTTCCAACTCCAACGAAAGATGGCATGCCTTCCCGAAAACTAGCGAATAATGGGACATGCCTATGGGCGTCTTAAACGTAGTTTTGGAAGCCCAAAGGGCTTCATCTAACCTCTACGTCCAGTCTGTCCTCGAAGTGCTTAACACCTTCTTGGGAATGGACTTTATCTCTCTGTTGGAAATTTCAACTTGACCATTAGTTTGCGGGTGGTTTGTTCATGTAGAGACATGTGAGTGGGAGCATCCTATGCAATGAGTACATTGCCGCCTTAGAGGCTCTCTTTTCAACTTACCCTACTATGGCCCACTTTAGATGTCGATCATGGACCCTTCTAGGTTATGTTGGTTACAAAGAGGTTTCTCTAGACATCTATTAGCCTAGAACTTTCTAGAACACCGTAGAGCCTTCCTGAAGTGTCTAGTATAGTTTAGGGCCTTCTTGCAACTATCATCGTAGGCTTCTTAACCGTCCCATCACAGTCGCACGCCTTTTAGGGTTGTCCAGATAAGTCTGGCACTGTGTAGAATGTTTTAGAGCTTTCTAGAGCAGTGTCGGCCATAGGCAAGGGATCTAGTGTCGACTGGAGTTGTCTAGAGTCTTCTAGACATGTCTAGAAGTGGGCGTGTGCTCATAGGTGTAAGCGTGCGCATAGGCGCACACCCGAGGCCGTCTGCGAGGTAGGGTGTGCACGTAGGAAGCTTGCCTACAAGCGCATGCACACGCCACTCACAACTGGCATTAGTCAGCAGGCATGCGCACATGCAAAGCCAGGTGCGCAAACGGGCCCACTTGGGGCATCTGAGCTGTGATCATTGGGATCCTCTCTTGGATGTGCTAAGGCAATTTCCTCCCTTTCATCTCAAAATTTTGAGGCCATTTTTGAGACGTGACATAAGGCATACAACCCGATGGTTCGCATCCCCAAAATGTTTGAACAGCAGATACAGGACTAGATTGATGGCCCTCACGTTCATCCAAAAAAGTCTCTTCGGTAGTCTGTTTCATCGATGAAACCAAACGGATGGTGGATGAAGCTCCTCCACCCACACGAGTTCATGAACGACGAGGTAATCGAGCATTTGATATTTCACTATTATTTTTTCTGTTCGCTCTCATATTATATCTGAATAACGACATCATGTAACATGTAAACGATGGATCTACTATTTGTGTTTCTGCAAAACAACTTGGTGTACAAGAAAGAACATGTCAAGCTTATACACAGTTTCATAATGGCTGATCGAGTCATGACGGTTAGTTATTCTACCAATTTTCTTATGTTATGACTCAATTACTTTTTTTCAAACTAATCTAAACTATATTTGTGATTTTTTGGAAATAGAACTTCTTTCGTAAACTGACTAACGTACACTTAGGAGAAAGATGGCAACATGTTGAAATATGTAATGGGGGAAGGTATTGACTATTGGGATTTGTGCCCTAAAGCCTCGTAAATGACTAGTTACTTAATTAATTTAATTATTAATTATGCAATATTAATTTATTCATTAATGAAAAAATCCAAGGTTATTGCATGAAGTTTTGAACATGTATGTAATTAACATACGGGTGGATCATATTAAAGAAATAACCTAAAGGTCTATAGTATATGGATAAGGTTGGGTGCCTTATCTTGGTGACACTATGAATACGGGCTACTTTGTAATAATTACAAATGGTTTGATCCAAACCGTTCATGTGGAGACATGTGAGTGGGGGTATCCTATACAAAGAGTTTGTATAAGACTGAACCACGAAATATTTAATCTCTCCTTGCAAATCCGCTAATTAATGAGATTAATATTCCATAAGATGATCATGTGCGACTCAATCTTAATCCTGAGTGACTTATGAACTCCTATCTGTGAGGCCGGTCCTTTGATTTGCATGGGTGAGAGTGGCCCCAGTTGTCAACTTAATAAGCCTACCATTTTGGGGATTTGACTAAATGGGGAGTTGGGAACATAACTTCACAAGATAGAATTCACTCATTCCTAAACAGGGTAAGTATATGAGTAGTTCCTTTAAGTGCTGATCTCGGGTCTTGAACAAGGGGCCCCACCCTCTCATTGGCCCAAAAGGGACTTAGTTTATGGTTGGATCATAAACAAATTGTTCATTAGAGAAACCAGTGGTACTTAAGGATAAGAGGTAATTACAGGGGTTAAACAGACATTTGACCTAACTGTAATGATGAACAAGTCGTGAAGGATCGACTTGCTTATACTGATTATATCCATGGACAAAACTTGTTCTACAGTGCATAAGAGTTCAACTATAGGTCTATAGTGGTTTGTCCTGTAGTTAATGAATGAAGATTAATTTAATTAAAGAATTTAATTAATTAATCTTGGATCATTGGAGCTTAAAATCTATAGGTCCATAAGGTCCCCTTGCTAGCTCACCATGGACCAACAAGGATCAACTATGTTGAAAGAAAAATTGGAAATATTCAAATTTATTAGGGAAAATATTAATTGTATTGAATACAATTAATTACATGATTTATTATAAAGTTTATTTGAATAAGATTCAAAATATTACTTTATAATATGGAGAATTAATTTATTTGAATATGATTCAAATAATTGATTATTTATTTGGATGAAATCCATATAAATAAATAGAGGAAGAATTAATTAACTAATTTGAGTTGGATTCAAATAATTAATTATTTAATTTGGATGGGATAAGAATAAAGATTCTACAAAAGAATAAATATTTAAATAAAATTTAAATATTTTAAACCATTTAATATGAGATATTATTTGGATAGATATTTATTAATATTGAATATTTTTAAATATTTAATTTAAAATCTTTGCATAGGGGTTATCCCAATAGGATTAGGAGTAACAAATAGAGTTCAATTAATTAGGGCCCTTGGGGGATAAAACACACACTCTCTATAAGAATAATCTCTACAATTAGTGTCAGATAGCATGCGTTATGAACCATGCGATAGAAGTAGAGTTAACGCAAAAGCTAGTTGTTACCTAAGCTTTCTAAGTACAATTACATACCTATAGACTGCGTTTGTGAATCCATCTCTCGATGTTTCGACGCCACATTAATCTTATCTCTAAGACGCATGGTAAGTTTGCGTTGGCTAAAGATGAACTACATCTCTGCAACTCATCTAGTCTTAATAAATGCTAAAGATTAATTGTCCACTCTCTCAAGCTCGACAGTCATGATTACTACTTTTGTTTGTCAGACAAAGTTATACAAGCTAAAAATATGCATTAATCAAGATGTAATATACTCAGAATTGCTTAAGAAAAACTAACTTTTAACATCTAACTCATTTAGCATTCAAACCTGGTGCAAGGTGTTTAATATGGAAATAGATGGAAGATAATAGTCAATCGAACTCATATTAAGAAAATAAATCATTCTCACGAATGTCATTAACAAAATATAAGCAAGAAGAAGGGAAATGGAAAATAAACAGAAATGGAAGACGTCAAGTCGCCACTGGCAACTTTTTGCTTCATGGAGGCTTAAGATGGTTGCTATCTGATACATAGATTCCATAGGTTGAAGATTCTCACTCACTGGGAGACGACTCTGAAGGTGCTTAGAATCCTTCTCTCATAAGAGCTCGAAATGGAGGCTGGTTATGGTGAGGGAGAAATAATGCAGAGCTTTCGCCTCTTGAACTGGTCTCTCTCCCTTTTTTACTTTGGAGAAGCTTTTGGGCTATTTATAGGCGTCAAAAAGTTGATGTCATGATGACCTGACACCTTTGCATTAAATTTCAGCCATGCTGCATAGACTTTTCAGATTGTCAGCCTATTTGTTCTGCCATGATCTTATTAGGCGTTGTCCTTTTTCATAATGACATGATAGTTGTTTGAGCATGCGTCTGTTTCTTTCTCGACGCATGGTCTTAACGCATAGGCTCGACGCATGGGTTTCCACTTGTTCTTGCAGCAGCTTCGTCTCTTCGTACTTGGTTGTTTGCACTTCTTTTCTTCTTAATCCTGTGTTAGGAACAGAAAAGCTCATCGTCTTTCAGGTATTTTCTTTTGTAAATAGTGCCAACGCATGGTGATACATTTTTCATCATTCAACTACCAAAATCATGCGTTTTAGCTCCAAAGTTACTCTAATTAAATCAAATAGTGACTATAATAACTTGTATTTCTACAAGTTATTATCTTCCTCTAGAAATTCTCCCAATTTTCTTAGAAAAGTTCTAAGGAAATTCTTCTTCCCATTCTTTCAAGAAGCGGTTCCCACAAACCGGATCCTCTTCAGAGTCATAGCAAGGAAGATCTCTTGGAAAATGAAAATGAAGACTACAAGACTATCGGTTCGAGGAGAAGATTTTGCTAAAATTATGGATTGACAAAGGTATGTTTAACCTTTTCTTAATTATTTGTATTTTTAATTCTTTCAAGAAATCAAATAACACGATAACACACTTCCTCCAGGATTCAATTCCCTTCACTGACTACACCCTCTCATGGGCTACTGCTGATGCCATCACATGTTGTACAACATACTCGACCTCCATTGGATCCTGGTAAAGATCAACATGATGGTCGTAAGTTGTTAGTTTGGGATTTGTTGCGATCACTAACGACCTGACTAAAGTTAGAGGGCCACTTGGAGGTTATGCGTTGCTCCATAAGTGTGAGGTGACTCTCGCTCAAGCAAACCTCCCACTGACACCATGGATTGTGGAACGAGTACTGGACATACCACAACAAACGGGAAGTAGGGATTGTGGGATATTTTGTGCTAAGTTTTTTGAATATATTGTCACTGGGTCTTCTTTGTCTACACTAACCTAGGACAATATGCCTTTTTTTAACGCCAATTTGCTATACAAATATTTAAGAACAAAGCATTTTATTAGTACATGCACTTTAAGTTCATTTCACCCTTTGCATACTAACATTCAACTAAGTAAGCACCAAAGAAAATGAAGAAAAAAGAAAGAAAGAAAAATGCAGAAAGTGTAGTCTGTCGACCATCAGCATCCTCTCGTCGCCAGTGAAATCAGTCTTGCGAAAAATCCATATTTGATCGAGAAACTAGGTACTTGGTAGGGTTCAAGCATCCTTCAGTATGGTGTTTATACTTTCAGTTGCATTTGTCGTCATCTGATAAAATCGTTTGTCACACTAAAATGTCCTCGCCCATCTCCTGCAAGTACTACGCAAATCCTCTAATCGAACGAATCTTGGCCCAATGTACTCAGAAATTGGTCTCACGGAATGCTTTTGTTGCTAGAAAGAAGGCAGGTAGCATTGCTTCTTTCTTAAAATGCTTGTTCAAGTTGTGGCTTAGGTGGTGAATGCAAAAGCAACGGAAGGAACATGGAAACATCCTACGGATTGACTTGCCAATGCTCAGCTTCTTACCCGATACCATGACAAGTTCTGTAATGGCTCTGATGACCTACTTGACCCTCTCAAAGAACCACGTCGATGCATTATCTTCCACATCGTCCACCACGAGGGCCGCAACCAAGTATATATGTCCATTCCCATTAATTAGGTTCGCACTATTAAACTTCCCTCGTAAGTGTGTCCCGTCAAATACCAAAACATGTCGTATGTAGTTCAAAAAAACCCCTAATACAAGTATCTAGTGCCATAAACACATACCTGAAATATTTTCCATTATCAAGCTTTAATGCATATATGGTCCTGGGGTTCATTATCTTCAAGGCTTCACCATATGCATGTAAGTGGTCGAATGACTCCTCGGGCCTACCTCGAACCATTATTAAGGCCTCTTTCTTCAACCGCTAAGCATTTTTGTAATTGATGTTCACGCCATATTCTTCATGAATGTGTTGTAGTATATCTTTCGACCTATACACCTTACTGACATTCGTGTACTTGGACTTAACCAAATGTTCTATTACCTTGCTCCTTGCCTGTTGGTGGACGTGGTCCATTAGTTAGCGAGAGCATGTATGGACATTCACATACCTACTTATCTTTAAAAAGGTAGAGTCTTTAAGATTACGAGCCCTAATCCTCCATCCACACGTCTCACGTTTACACTTAACAACCATAAGGAATTCGCAGATTTGTGGGACGAAGTTTCAAATTTCTATTGCATGGCGAAAAGCGACAATGAATATGCAAGCTTCTTCTTTGAAAGATATATCTTTACAAGCTTGATATCGACATCGTTCTTACCAAATATCTGATCTGTCGCAATGATAGGCATCACAGGCAAAGACATTTCCTGTTGTGGAGAACTAGTGCCAACCAACTATGCTTCATCACTAACATATCCCTGATCGTCATCTTCCTCGATTTCAACATCACACTCTTCAACATCGTCTCCCTCGCCATCCTCAGGTGATAGATAAGTATCATCACCTAATATCTGATATTCATCACATTCCTACTCTTCTTCATCATTGTTGTCTTCACCTACATTTTCGTCCCCATGACTCTCTTCACCAAGCCCCCCTTCTACACTAAAATTTCCTTGTCTCGAACCATATCTTGAAGACAACAAACCCTCTTGTTCAAAATTGTATGGGTCAATGCAGAAACTATCATCAACTAGGTCATATGGGACTACGTTATTGGTTAAAGGGATTAATGAAGATACATGACCATAGAAATTATCGTGTGATGGAAAATATTCTTCAACAGAAGGTGGTGCAGGGTAATAAGGGGGTGAGTATTCTTGCGGTAAGTTATATGGATAGCTTGGATGGTATGAGCAATTATGTCACTTCCCAATCCACCACTATACTTGGCGCTCGTTGATATATAGGAGGCCTACATGGGTCCTCCCCATTTAAAAAGAAACTTAGTTCCTAGTCATGTCTTATCAAAGATCCAAAATTGTATCTAACGTCTTAGAATAAGGTCATGATGTTTCCAATCAATCCCACTAAGTTTATACAACTCTAACAAAAATTCCTCATACCTAATATCACCTATTACTTTCAAATTCCCAAGATTACCCCCTGTGTGATCTCAGTCATCCTCCTTCCAAATTACCTCTGTACCAAACTAATATGTGAGGTATTCTGCAAATAGATTTAATAGTCACCAATAGAAGATAAAGAAAGAAAGAAGTAGAAAAACAAGCAAACGAGCAAATGGGGAAAAAAATTTTAAAAAAAGGATCCGTGATTTTTTCAGTAAAATGGACAACCTTACAAGAAATCTTGTCATCACAAGATTTCCCGCAAGGTTGTCCACCTTACGGGAAATACTGGCAATGATAAGATTTCCTGTAAGGTGGACAACCTTAAAGGAAAAATCACAGATCACGAATTTTTTTTAAAAAAAAGAAAAATTACATCTTCGTTCTCTTTTCCCGTAAATGGCTGAAAACTTTAATAATCTCAACAACAGAAATTCCTCCCTCCCGCCAACAAAACCTTTTTTTTTTTTTTTCAAAATTGAATACATATGTAGAACAAAAAAATATAAAACAAATTATAGCATACCCTAAACCACGTGGATGAAAAAAAAAAATAAAAAAAAGTCAAACAACCTACATTCTTGGTGTATCAAAGAGACCATCGAAAAGGAAGGAAACAAAATTCTCTAAAATTTGGACCCTTGAGTATAATAAGTCTTTTTCGTGAAAGTGAAAGTAAAAGTGAAAGTGAAAGCAAAATGGAAAACAAAAAGCTTAAGGTTTAACTGAAGTTGAAAGTCTGGAAATTGTGTTCGATAGGTTAGGTAAATGTAAAAGTTAAGGCAAGTTGAAAAAGATGTTAGAAAAAGAAGTTTTTAAAAATTGGGTTAGTTTTGTCCCATTAGAAACTTTTTGGGTTAGAAATAGCATTTTCTCAATGAATAAGAAAGAATCCTTTACATAATAGATTAGGTTAATGCTGATCTCAGCCTAACACTTTTAAGTCACCTTCTTTAAGTTGACTTACAAGATAGAATCTCACATTGGTCTAGTGGTATGTCCAATAAACTCTGATGCTAAAATCAATGTAAGTTGAAGTAATATCGAGTTGAGCACAAATGAAATATTATTGCATACCTTTAAAGATGGAGTAATGCCTCTATTTATACCACCCTCCCCATTGACACATTTTTGGGTCTTGTACTCGAGGGTTCTATGGTGTCAATATAATGACAGGTGCTCAAGACAAGTTTGATAACCTGTCAGTTAGTGAGGAGTTCTTTACCTTTTTTGTACAAATGAAGGTTGCATTGGTTAGGTTGATGTGACTCACACGAGACAACCTCTTCCCCTTGGGTTTCGGCTCATGGGCTCTTTAGCAGTTGCTAATGTAATATCTACCCTTATTAAATGTTGATGTGACAGTTCTTTGGACTTTGGTATATGGTCTCTCTAAAGATTGCCCCATAAGAGATTCCAATGTGTCATATCATATTGTATAATGATCACTATATAGGATATTTATAATAGATAGCAAAATAAGGGAAAAAATCTTAGAATATAGCACATTTTTTAAATATTTGCAAATATAGCAAATGTTGACTAGTCAACTTTTGAATTTTTATGATTTCCAATTTTGCCCTCCCTTGTCTTGCACAACTTTTTTTTTTTTCATTTTCTTTTTCCAACTTTTGCTTCTATCTCCCCAATATCTTCATATTTTCTTCTTTCGTTTTTTCCCTTTTTTTTTAATTTTTCTTTCATCTCCCCAATCTTCTCATATTTTTTTCTTCCTTTTTTTTATTTTCTTTTTTCAATTTTTCTTTCATCCCCCAATCTCCTTATATTTTCTTCTTCCCTTTCTTTTTTTTTTTCCTTTTTTTCTCCCAATTTTTCTTCCATCTCCCTAATCTTCTCATATTTTATTCTTCCATTTTTTTTTCTTTTTCTAATTTTTCGTCCATCTCTCTAATCTTCTCATATTTTCTTCTTCTTTTTTTTCTTTTCTTTTTCCAATTTTTCTTCCATCTCCCTTATCTCCTTATATTTTCTTCTTCCCTTTTTTTTCCCCTTTTCTTTTCCAATTTTTCTTCCATCTCCCTAATCTTATCATATTTTCTTCTTCCCTTTCTTTTTTTTTTCCCTTTTCTTTTTTCTATTGTTATTCCATCTCCCCAATCTTCTCATAATAATATAAATCTATCAGTGATAGCTATTAATATACTTATAACTTAGTCACTCAAAGAATTCTATCATTGTTTGAAAATTCATTGGCCATCACTCATGTTTTTAAATGTTAGAAAAGAATTCACCAAATATTTGTGTATCAGTAATATCAATTATTAGTGATATTAGTGATAAAACTTAGATAGATATCAGTCATATTTATGTATAAGTGATATCGAACTTAGGTAGATATCAGTAATAGAAGTCTATTATTGATAATCATGATAAAAGTTTCTCAATAATAGGCATTGATAGCTTTGAGTGTTAATATTTCAAAACTGATAGATACTAATAAAAGTCTATTAGAAATAACCACAAATATTTTCTATTATTGATAGCTTAATCTTTGATGATTTTCTTCCACAGTCAATAACCACTTATAGAAGTCTATCATTGGTAGCCAACTTAGTGGAATTAATTAATAAAGTTGAATCTTGAACTAAAGTGTAAGTAGCATGTCTAGAAGTTATCACTTATAGCATGTTATCAGTAATAGAAGCTATCAACGATAGCATATTATTTTATGGTAAAAATGAATGATAAAAGTTATCTCTAATAGCATGTTATCAGTGATAGAAGCTATCATCGATAACCACAATATAAGTGATATCAATGATAGAACTTAGGTGATATCCATATGGTAATATCAATGATATAAAAGTCGATTCCATTTGATGAAAGTCTATAATTGATAGTCATTGCTAAAAGCTATCCGTGATAGCCACTAATAGGAGCTATCAATGATATGACTTAGGTAGATATCAGTGATAGTCACTTATAAATATCTCATTAATAGACTTCTTTCACTTTTAGCTTTAAATGTTAATCTTTGGAAGTTGATAGTTTCCTTACAAAGTTGATAACTACTTATAAAAGTCTACCATTGATAACCACTTATGGTCTTAAGTGTTAATATTTCAAGCTTGATTCCAATTAATGAAAGTGTATCAATAATAGCCACTAATAAATGATAGAAAATTGAAGGCTAATATTTCAAGTGTTACTATTTCAAGGTTGCATTAATATTTCTCAAATTGAAAGCTACCATTGACAGCAGCTATCAGTGATGGCCACTGATTGCTATCACTGATAGTTGTTATTAGTGATAGCTTTCAATTTGAGAAAATCGGAAGAAAGCGTGAAATAGCAGGCTGAACATGGACTTTTTAGTCATAATATGACTATCACTGATAGTTGCTATCAGTGATATCTGGCACTAATTTTGTGCTATATCCCTAATATATTTTTGCTTGTGATATATTTTTTATTATTTCAGGTCTGATTGCTATTTGTGCAACCAACACATATATATATATATATATATATATATATATATATATATATATATATATATATATATATATTAATCATAACAACACATTCAAAATACATAATTTTAAACATATCACTTTTAGAATGAGATCATACGTAGAGACACATTTAGACTCATTTGATAATGTCATTTATTTTTCCGACTAAGAAATGAGAACATTCTCGTTTTCATTTTAAACTTTAAATATTACGTCATTGTTTAGGGA
This sequence comes from Citrullus colocynthis, assembly GCA_031780015.1. Classification (NCBI taxonomy): domain Eukaryota; kingdom Viridiplantae; phylum Streptophyta; class Magnoliopsida; order Cucurbitales; family Cucurbitaceae; genus Citrullus; species Citrullus colocynthis. The sequence goes on along the minus strand of QLSR01000003.1, from coordinate 461,208 downwards.
CTACTAATAACTAGTTTTTAAATTTCAAAGATAAAAATTGTTCTTTTTTAAATTTTAGGGGCCAAATAGAAATCACTTTCAGACATGAAGGAGCAAACGGTTATTGTCTAAAATTATTTTAGTATTACAATATAACTTTTCTTTAGCATTTAATATATTATATCAATATTATTCAAATGAACAAAATGTAATACCTTATGTAATCTTTTTATAAAAAATACCTTATGTCATATGTGATTTAGCAATTGTACAAAAAAAAAGGTTTATTAAACAATTAATACCTTTCTACTTGAAAAAAATAAAATACAAGTATTTAAATATTCATAATATATATTGCACAGACATATGAACTGTCAAGTAATCAAAACATCTTTTTGCGTAACAATGAAGTGCATTAACAGTTAAATATTTCGATCCAACAATCTTAAATTTATTTATTTGTTTTTTTCTAAAATTTTTGTTTTGTTTTATTTATTTTTTTAAAAAAATACATTTAAAAGGCCCTATTACTATTTTCTACCTTAATTATGTATTATTGTTTTAATTTTAAATAGTGAAAATGATATTTTTAAGTAAAAAAAAGTAAAATTGTTTCTTGCACCTCTCTCTCCTCCTCGCACCAACCTTCCAAGCTCATCTTCCTCTCGTTGTTCCATTTCATTTGAAAAATGTTTGAAAGTGATTCTAAAATGGTTAAAATTATGAAAAACATGTTTTTAATGATTTAAAACCAATTTTGATGAAATATAAATGAGATTCAAAAGTGTCAAATTAAATATTAAAATTAATCTCGAGTAATTAAAAGTGTATGTCGAAATAAATTTGAAGTTAAGTAATTTTGACAATTTCAAAATCACTCCCACTATGCACTTCCTTCCTTTTTGTGTCAAAAAGTTTGCTCGACCCATATCAAGGGTCCTTTTTATTTCCATTGTAGTATTCCAATTAGCTAGCCCAAAATGTTTTGTTGCTCCATCTTTTCCTTCAAATGTTCAGCTCTATCATCATTTGTTAATGAGTTGTTTTCCTCTCTTTTCACTCAAACTGTTGAAATTGAGAAATAGAACTATTGATGGGTTTAAGCTGGTCATAGTAATGGAATTTGATCCATATGTAAAGTACCTTTGTTGTTTAGTTCTAAATTGAGGGACTAAATGGGCTAAATTGAAAATTTTAGGGACCAAATTGACTAAGGGTTTGTTTGTAATACATTTTCATATATTTAATTTAAAAATAGGTTATTTTACAAAAAAAATTACAATGTTTGACAACCTTTCAAAATAAATTTTGAAGTGTATTATAAACCGTTTTTGTCGAAAGAATTTAAATAAAAATGAGTTTTTTAAACAATATTTTTTCTTAAGTCGATCCAAACGGTCCCTAAATTGAAACCTTGGGGATTAAATTTGAGATTTTTACATAAAATGTCATCTTTGGACCCTATATTTTATAAATGTCTTTAAATTTTGAAATTTTTCAAAAAAAATGTTTTTTTTTTTTTGTTAATTTTGGACAATTCTACCCTTTTTCCATTTATTTATATTCATTTTTTAATATTACTTTTCAGTTTACGAAGCTCCCTTAATGTTGGAGAGAGAAGAGGTATTTATTATGAAGAGAAAAAATTCATTTAATATGATTTTTCTCATTTTTATGTAGAGGGAGAAAATGTATTTAATATGATTTTTTTCATTTTTAATTGGAGAGAGAAAATGCATTTAATATGTTTTTATTTTCCATTTCATTTTTCATGTTTGATTTTTAATATTATGAAATATATTATGTTGTTGTTTTTTTAATATTATTTGTTTTCATGTAATATATTCCATTATTTATTTGGTGTATATATCCCAGACATTCTGATATGTATGCACTTCTAATTAGGTCTCACTTGTACCTATAATGTCTTCCCCCGATATTCTGATATATATAACAATATATTCGATTGTTTGTTTGGGGTATATATCCTAAGTATTCTGATGTGTATGCACTTCTAATTAGGTATCATTTGTGCCTATTATATATTCCTCTGATGTTCTGATATGTATGACAATATATTCAATTGTTTGTTTGAGGTATACATCCTAAGTATTCTGTATGTATGACAATATTCTATTGTTTGTTTGGGGTATATATCCTAAGTATTCCAATGTTCCAATACGTATGACAATATATTCTATTGTTTGTTTAGGGTATATATCCTAAGTATCCTGATATGCATGCACTTCTAATTACGTATCGCTTGTACCTATAATATATTTCATTGTTTATTTAGTGTATACATCCCAAATATTCTAATATGTATGTTTTGTCTTTGATGTTTGCAAATATTTCAACCAATATATAAAATATATTGGTAAGATTGACTATACATTCGACATAAGTCATAGTATATATCATAAATTCCAGTATATATCATAAATTCTATTTAAGTAGCTATAAATCTCAATAAATCAAAACTTAACATAAGCTCCCTAACAGAAATTGTTAATTCCCAATTAATGTGAGAACTTCAAATTCATTTTTAAACCACATAATTTTCAAATAAACAAAGCGACATACCACAGTATATATAATCATGGATGTATTAAATGTTCAATATATAAGTGTATATATCATAAAACAAGAAATCTAAATATATAAACAAATATGTATATCACAATATGTATCGAAAAATTGAAGAAGACTACATATATCCCCAAACCGAACCAAAGTGTTCTTACTGAACCGACCAAACCACAACGACGAGATCTGAGGAAGAAACCCACGATGGCGAGATCTGAGACAGAAATTTCTTTAAAGAAAAAAGAAAAAAAAATGAAAACGGTTCTTCATAGCTAGCAATCTTCTCGAGACCGACAACCACTGATGCAGACAAGGATGGTTGAAACGACAAGAACAACGGTCATTGGTGCGGGTGGGAACGGCCAAAATTTGAACAGCGAAAACAGCAAACAATGAGTTGAACGACGGGAACGGCGAACAACAAGATGAACGACGACAACTTCGTCGTCAACAGTGACAGGGTGGATTGAGGGAGGGAGGCAGCGGCTAAAGAAAAAAAGGGAGAAGGAAGGAGAAAAGAGAGGGAGGAGGAAGAAAGGGGAAGTGAAAGAAATTAACATTTTTTTTTGTTTTTTAAAAAGACATCAACGAGTTGTGAAGCCCCAAGCCTGTGCATGGAGAAGAGAAAAACTTTATTTATATATATAATAAGGCCTAAATGGTAAATAACCTATGATAATAATAAAAAAAGTCTAAGAAGAAGGCTTTTTAGGTAAAAAATGGAATCTTGAAGAAAATAATGTAATATGGGCCTTATATTTAGGCCTTTTACGTAGAAGCCCCATTAAATAAAAATTCGCTAAATTGGAACCTTTTGGATCAATTGCACCTATTCCTAAAATTTAGGGGCTAAAAAGGTACCTTTTTTTCTAATTTTTTTTCTAACATATATCTTTAAAAAAATAAAATTTAACAAGAGTTTAAAGTTTCAAAAGAGTTAAATTGTAAATTTGATATTGTAGTTTGGAGAATGTTAAAATTTAGTCCTTGTGATTTATAATTAAAATTTAGTCTTTATATTTTGATAAAAACCTCATAAATAATTTATGATGTTTTATCAAACCATAGAGACTATTTATGAAGTCTTATTATATGATATGGGTTAAATTCTAACTTTTAAAATCACGAAAATTAAATTTGAACTTTCTCCAAACCATAGATATCATATTTACAATTTAACTTTAAAAATATGATCTCGCTCTAAGTCTCTAACATAGATTCTCTAAGAGAATAAAAATATTTATTGTTTTAGAGAAAAACAAGTCTAGGAAATATTTCTTTTTCTAACTTTTGTTATTTTTTCTCTAAATACATATATCTTCCTACGTAATTTGTCTGTTGCTAACGTAAATTATGGTTTATATTTATTAGAATTGATTCTCTTAATTAGTATTTTTCTTTCCTGCACTCTTTTCTTTTATTTTATGTTATTTTTCTTTTTTGTATTCACATTTGTAAAGGTACGTTGATTATACTAATTATTCAATAAAATACACAAAACAACGTCTCTATATCTTCTCAAATTCTCTAAGTCTTCCTCTCAAGTATTTTATCTGCCTCTCAAGCTCTCTAATTTATCTATTTGTAACCTTCTAAAAAAACATTTCTTGGTTTAGTTATTAAAAATTAAGTATATTTCTTCTCAATGTCTTACCATGATTTGCATATTTCTAAAGTAAAAGAGTTGAATTCTTGACCAAATTTCAGAAACACAAATTGTTTTTTAAAAACTAGTTTTTTCTTCAAAATATGGCTTGTTTTTTAAAACATTGGTAAAAAATAGATAACAAAAACGAAATTTTATGGTAGGAGTATTTAGAGGCTTAATTTTCGAAAACTGGATAATGGTTATCAAACAATGTGTAAACATGTCTGATTTTCTTTAAAATTAAAAAAAATAAAATAAAATATAATAGTCATCAAATATGTATGGTTTTTATTTTGTAAAAATGAAAAATAAAAAATATGGTTCTTTTAGTACAAATGTACAAACAAAGATAAGGAGATTTGAATAACTGACCTCTTAGTCGCTAACGCATGTTATATGTTAATTGACTTGCGCTCTTTGACAATAAATAAATAAATAAATAATTAAATAAATAAATAAATATATATATATATATATATATATATACACACACACATGGTTTCAACTAAGGCCTTCATTTTTTTTTAATATTTTGTTGTATATTAATCATTGTTAGAATGAAAATCATAGTTATTAACAAATTTCAACACCTAGGAAGACTTTGAATCTTTCCACAAATCGAGCTTAATTCTAATGTGCATAGAACTTGGTCCCTTAAGTCTGCTCTATTCATTGAGATGGTGTATTAAGCCTTTTGTTTATATAATCTCGTGATTGATACTTAAAAGAGATTAATTATTCCATCAGTGAAATGATCGATGGGGGTATTGAATTAGGTGAGGTGACATTTGAATTAAGCTTCATTCAATAAAGTGTTAAATTGATTACATATATAACTCTTCAATTAACTCTTTCTAATGATACTAGTTTATCACTATATGGAATGGACGTCATATGTTTTTATTTTATTTTTATTATAATATAAAATTTTATTTTATTTATTGGATTTCTTTATATTAAAATGTGTAAATCTAGGCAAGGATACACATTTCATTGGCACGTGCTTAAATACTAAGTTTTGCAATTAAGGAGGAAGAGATAATTTGAAAAACAAAAAAATGTTGTTAGAGAGTGGAAGTAAGTTTTGCTTATGATTTTCAATTCCTTTTATTCTATTTTACAAAACTATTTTTCTTTACTAATTATATCGCATTTTTCATATAACATGCACTACAACAAAAATAGGCTTTTATGACTCTAAAAACAGTCATTACCACATTTTTTGACTTCTTTTTTTAGTCATTTAATTGCCCATCATCTAAAGTGTATAGATGACACATAAGAAATCAGTCATCATTGATAGTTTCATGATTTTTAAACATAGTCAACAAAAAACATGTATTGACATTTATTATAAGTCATGGAAACCATTTTTTGCGACAATTTTCTATAGTCATTAAATAATGAAAATGTTGACTTTTTCCGTCAAATGAAGAGTTATCTTGACATTAAAATTCTGTCATCGAGCAACAAATAATGACACATTTAAAGTGTCAATAATGCCTTAATTATGACATTTTTTTAAGGTCATTGAATTATATACATTATCACTTATTTATAGTCGTAAAAATCTGATAGACGTTATTATACCTATGTTTCATACATGTTATTACACATGTGTTTCATACATGTTATTACACCTGTGTTTCCTTTAGTTTCAACACAAAATATATACGCAAACATAAAAAGTAACTTTCACATATAATAATATACTTTCTATCATTAATACAAAGGAAACTAATAATAACAACACTAGTAACCAAATTTTGGGTACATCATTTACAAATTTAGTATTTAGAACTAAGTGTTGGCATAATCCCAAAAAAAATATATACAACACCTATTTAAATATCTTGATTGGTGAGTTTTCTTACTTCAATGGCCTTGTCCAAGAACCTTGTAAAAAAAAAAAAGACTTTTATTTCAAAATTTAACTCAATATATAAAGGTGAACAATAATAACAATATGCAGGTTATATATATGTTGATCGTACTGTGAAAATATCATTTTGCTATATACATTTACACTGAAAACCCCACTTTAGTCATACAAGTAAGCTTCAATGAACACTTTCAAACAAAAATTATATATAAAATCACAATATAACCACATAAATAGGCTCAAAATCACATTATAATCTCACTTTTTAACCTTAATAATATGAATAACCTCCAAATTTAACTTATACACTAGTCTACTAGAAAGAATAAGGGTTAATTGAAAAACTTCTTCGTTTAGGGGCGAGGGGGACAAGTGAAACATAATATAGTAGGAGCAAAACAAATATATAATTATTGTAACTTGTCCAACCTTTTAGGAGTATAACTACTAAAAAGTAGAAATACTCATACATTAGTCTATTAGAAAGAATAAGGGTTAAATGAAAAACTTCTTCGTTTAGGGAAGGACAAGTGAAACATAATACAATAAATATTTATCACAAAAAAAAGATATCTTCCTAGAACTCAAGCACATTAATCTAATACGAGCAAAACAAATATATAACTTAAATACTCTCAAACCAACATAAAAAGTACCTAAAAGTTTTTCAAGAAACAATTTAACTCCCCAAACAACCAAAATAGTTCATATGTGCACTTTGATTATCAAAACCAATTAAAAAGTACTTAAAAAATGTCTAAGTGACACATTATCAAAATCAACTCAAACATATAATAACGACACTAAATGGATGAATTAGCTACCATAACTGCAGGATAGCCACACATAATATACATGCATTTATAAACAGAGCTTGAACTTTAATTTTAAAAAATACCTAAGTATTTGAAGGTCTATCCCCTTTCTGTTCTTGCCCCAACAATTTTTTAGTGATATGAGAATGCATTCCAACAATCACCAACTTCAAATAAGAGAAGTTGTATATTATGCACCTAGGAGTGAAATTTTGTTAGTCACACACTTATTAGAAAGAAAAAAAAAATTACCTCAAAATCTAAAATGTTAGACACTACTACAATTTTGACCTTCGTTGACAGCCAAAAAATGTCATAGTCTCATCCATCTTTCACCACATGAATGAATATCAACGTCATATCCAAAGTATATAAAGAAAATATCAATAACAACTATGCAAAAATGTACAAAACATCACTAGTAGCTTCCAATGATAAAGCAAACCATCCACTCATAGTCTCATCCATCTTTCACCACATGAATGACCTACAATCTTGTTATCTACAAGAAGATAAATATTTTGAGTAGAATAATACTTACCTAATGTTCCAAAGCGCTCCTTAGTTATTTGAAAGACTCCTAAAGCAATAAAAACATGTTCTTAAAGTCAAAACTTAGTTTGAAACTATATTTAGAGGGTGAGAACACTACTAACTCCTAAAGCAATAAATTCCATATGAATTATTCCAGTGTCCCAAACTATATCTATCCTACCAAAATAAAGAACAAATAAATCTAATAACCATACTCCAAAGCTCAAAATGACAAAAGTGAGTAGTATAACAGCAAGAGTTACAACTTTCTCAAACAGCTACAAAGAAAGAAAAATTTGACCAATTTGATAAAACTAGCTACAAATGAAATATGATGAAATCATATACACGTGAATTGAATATCTTTCTTTAAAGTTACCTAGTATCTTGTTTGTATGAAACAATTTTGTTAGAAATATGGGTAGTTCTCTAATGAGAAAAAAAATCAACTGAAAATTTAAAAAAGGAAAAGAAAAGCAAAACTTATACCTTGTTAATGACATCTAGACCTGTCAACTGCAATGCTAAGAAAAAAAGGAATCAACGGCTATATAATCTAAAATAAAAGAAAACTGGGTTCATTTTAAAATATACCAAGTATAGAACATAAAATATTTGAGGAAGAAATGGCAACCCAAAAGGCAATAAAATGCATTCACTACAATAACAACCACCTAATCACAATAGCGAACAACAGTACAAGAGAAGAAAAGAACATGGTTGATTGAACAAACAAACTGTAACGACCCGACTAATACATCCTAATCAGATCATTACTCAATGCATGCAAATTTCAAGAAAAGACCCGACGCTGAGTAATAAGAAAGAACAATGCTACTTACGGAAATTTCTGTTTTATTTAACCCATATAGAAAGAATTTTTGGTTCGGGGTACCCCTAATAAAATCAACAAAATTCCATGAACAGAAAACAAAAACAAAATCCATATACAAAATAAAAGACAAGCCAAAAAAAAGATGCAGTGCTAGGCGGAAGCTACTATGGGTCCCGTGAAGCCATCAAGGTTTCCTCTTGTCATTCGCCAGCACGTTCTTTCCCTTACCTGAAAAAAAAATAAGATAAAAGGGTGAGCAATTATATTGCTCAGTAAGTGACCCCACTACCGGAGCCAGGCTAGGCACCCAAGTCCTTTAAGTGCATTAGTCATACAACAGGCATATCAACATACTTCAATAGGAAACTGGTTATACTGGCACCCAAGTCCTTTAAGTGCATTAGCCTTAAGACAGGCATATCTAACATACTTTCATAGGGAACTGGTTATACTCTCCCTAAGTTGGATTTGGATGTCCACAAACCTCTGGAGCCCCGAAGGAACTCTTACCTCTGGTGATCCCGAAGGATCACAAAACCTTTGGTGATCCCGAGGGAACACAACCTCTAGTGAACCAGAAGGAACACATCCTCTGGTGACCCCGAAGGACCACAACCTCTGGTGAACCCGAAGGAACACAACCTCTGGTGACCCCGAAGGACCACAACCTCTGGTGAACCCGAAGGAACACAACCTCTGGTGANCTGGTGAACCCGAAGGAACACAACCTCTGGTGAACCCGAAGGAACACAACCTCTGGTGAACCCGAAGGAACACAACCTCTGGTGAACCCGAAGGAACACAACCTCTGGTGAACCCGAAGGAACACATCCTCTGGTGAACATCCAGCCGACGTAGGGGAGTTACCACTACCCAGTACTCATGACCAATTTAAATTCTCACTCCTTTACTTCCATGAATTTATATACTAACAGCGCTGTTTACAATCATCTCATATACAAGCATAAGCATTTCACATACATCCTTTGAAACATAGGAAAAATCATACAAGCATGCTATCTCAATGGGCGTAGAAGTATTACTCATCATGGCAACTAAGCATAAGGCGGGAAGGTGGTTCAGGTAGTAAAGTCACTTACCTGAGCAATTATATTCACTTATTCGCACGGCAGTCTGTTGGAAAGTTCTTGGTCCACCAAGTGTGGCTTAACTTGCAGTTGCTCTAATCCTTTTTACCTAACACAATTCCCGGCCACCTCCACTTGCGAGGAAGGAGAAGAAGAAGAAGAAGAAGAAGAAAGAAAGAAGAGAGTAGCGTCGGCGGAAGAAGAAGAAAGAAAGGAAAAAAACCAGGGGGGGGGGCGGCACGCGAGGGAGAAGAGAAAAATCCCTTTTTACTTTTTCTGTTTTTTTTATTTTGGCACGCAAATCGATGCCTATTTATAAAAACTCAAATTCCCTATTCCTTCCTCCTTTCCCCTTTTCTTTTCCAACCAAACAAAATAAAATCAAATAAAATCTTCTACAACCAAGATTTACTTCAATTATCCAAATAAAATCAAATAAAATCTTCTACAACCAAGATTTACTTCAATTATCCAAATAAAATCAAATAAAATCTTCTACAACTAAGATTTACTTCAATTATCCAATCCCACCAAAATTAATCACCTTATTTTACTTGCCCTAAGATAAAATTATCTTTTTTTTTTTTTTTTTTTTCTAAATTCCAAGTTTTTCCTTAGCTCAAATTTCTAAATTCCAACTTAGCTTAAATAAAGGCATGAATATATAAGGATAACTATATTTTTATTATTATTATCTTTTTTTTTTTCACACATAATAACTTAAACTTATTTACTAAGAGGATTTACCCCAACGATTTGGGGTTGTTACACAAACAACAAAAATTAGCTTCTTTTCTTCTGCAGAAACATCTCATCAAATGAATAGTGTGCAATATATTAAAAGATCAAAGTGAAACTCAGATTTCCAATACCAACAATCTAGAAGTCATTAATAATATCAACAAGAACAAGACTATTTATAGCATTTGTGGTCAAAACCTGTAAGCAATTGTGTAGACTTCAAAGAAAATCAAAGTGAAACTCAAATTTTCAATACCAACAATCTAGAAGTCATTAATAATATCAACAAGAACAAGACTATTCATAGCATTTATGGTCAAAACCCGTAAGCAATTTTGTAGATTTCAAAGAAAATCAAAGTCTCAAATTTTATTCATCATTCAAATAGATTTCACAAGAATATAATACAATTGATTTTCAAAACTACATGAAACCACATAAAATGTTTCAAAAAAGTTCCTAAGTGTTACTTTATCTCTCAAAACCACCTAGAAAATTAATAAAAAGTAATTAAGTGTCTATTAGACTATGAAAACCACAAAAAAAAAAAAAAAAGAGTTTAAAAAAGCTCCCAAGTGTTGTCTTAAAACCACCTACAACGATTTTTTTTTTAAAAAAAAAAAGGTCGCTTATTGTCCTTTTGACTATGAAAAATACATATAAAGTTCCTAAGAAGTGCTTAAGTGATACTTTAAGTCTCAAAACTATCTAAAAATGTCTAAGCATCACTTTGACTCTCAAGACTACATAAAAAGTATAAGAAAATTCCCATGTGTTGCTTCGAGACTCTCAAAACCACCTAAAACCTTAGTGGTCAAGTGTCCTTTTGATGATGAAGAACACATATAAAGTTTCTAAAAAGTCTCAAGTAAAACTTTAACTCTTGAGACAATCTAAAAAGTGCATAAATGTCATTTTGACCATGAAAAACACATATAAAGCTTCTAAAAAGTGCCTAAGTGACACTTTAACTCTCAAGCCTACCTAAAAAGAGAATAAACATCACTTGATGAATTGTTCTAACAAATGAAAATTTAGCCAATTGTTGTACAAAAGAGTAAACTAGAATTTTAATTAACCTAAATAGATTTTTACAAATGAAAGTTCAAATTGATCACTCCGACCCACTAATACAACATAACATTGTAAGAACTGAAAGTAAAACATAATGTTGAATATATACAACCTTGGTAGCATTAAGATATATTGTTCTTTCCAAGAAAGACTCTTCCCACATACATGAAAAACCAAAGGAACGATTTGCCCAAATATAAAGAGAAAAGAAATCCCTAAACTTACCCAAATGGAAGTGCAAGTAGGAAAGTAACCACAAGGACAATGTTAACAAATGCACAAGCGAAAGTAGCAGATGTATGTTGAATTCCCAAAAGAAAACAATATTGAGTTAGTAAAGCCCTGAATTAAGAACACAAACAACAAACCAATCAACAAAGAAATGAAAAAAAAAATAAGTAATTGAGGTTTGCAATTTGAAATTTAATGAAGAACAGAGGATGGACTCACGAGAGGAGAGGGAGACCGAGAGGAGAGGGAAAGTCGGAGTTCTGTCTTTCTAACCTAACTACCGTCAGATCGAAGTGCGAGAGGAGAGGGAGACCGAGAGACGAAAGGAGAGCGAGAGGAGAGGGAGGGTGTTGGTGAGGTCTAAGACTGAAAGTGAGGGAGGCAATCGAGGGAGGTCTGAGATTGAGAGTAAGGGAGGCAGTCCAGCGAGAGAAGAGGGAGACCTCGAGGCGAAAGGAGAGCAATTTCGGAAGGTTTCAATCGTGGAGTCGACTACGAAGGAGGAAAATAAAAAAATCGTTCTTTCGTTTTTAAAAGGTTATAAATCGAAGCTTTCGCTCTCGCTCTCGCTCTCGTTGTCTACTAGATTGAAGACTATCTCTCTCTCGCTCTCTTCACGCCCTCTCTATCTCTCTCTCTCTCTCTCTCTCTCCCTTCCTCCCTCACTCAGATCAAACATTCTCTATGTCTCCCTCCCTCACTCGCCATTTCTCTCTCGCTCTCTCTCTCAGAAAAAACTGAAATTTTGCATATTTTTCCACCAAAATCGCACCTTTTTCATTTACTCACATTTAATGACTGTTTTTTTTAGTGATAAATCAATGACACATAAAAACAGTCATGTATTCTGCCAAATCCGAAAATTTCCGTTTTTTCTCGCCAAAAACTCGTGATTTTGGATTTAATGACTCTTTTTTCACTTTCTCCTCTATTTTTGGCACTGTTCATGAGTCATTAAATGTATAATTTGTTGTAGTGACGTGAGGTAATGAATGCCAAATTTATATTATAAAAATTTCAATCCAAATGTATAAAAGGTTTTGCTTATAATTTTCAAATTTTAAAAGCTCCCTACAATTCTCAATATCTCATAATAAACACATCAAATCATGTAAAACCATACACAAAAGTGCATAAAATCATTTTCTGATATTATACTTAACATTTAAGGGGAAAAAATAAGAACATAAATACATCCCATGTGGTTAAAAGTCACACATGCGTTCATTAAGTTTATCAAAATGTTGCCAAAACCAAACCAAATATATAAATATATATATATAATTTTTCTAAAAAGATAAAGGAAGTGTCCTATACATTTAAGTTGATGTTACGAGAACTTGGTTAAATGTTTATATTTTATACTAGCTGAATTGCTCATTTTGGCACGATAAAATATACAATAAAATAGAAGTCTTTTTTTAAAAAATATACAATAGGAGTAGGAGTTCAAATTATAGATCTCTTAGTCACTAATATACAATGGCAGAAGAAAAAAAATTATGTGGCACAAGTTCATATAAGAGTAAATTAAAAATTTAACCTGACTTTTAGATTTATATTTATATGGTCTTTGAATTTTAAAAATTAAGGAATTGATGTCTTAATTTTCAATTTTATGTCTAATAAATTCCTTTCAATTTTGTATCGAATAGGCCTTCGACATATTTGTAAATTTGAAAATTTTTATGTAGTTTTGTTCTAAAAGGTCGTCAACATATTCAAAATTGTTTAAAATTTAAATATCTATTAGATATAAAATTTAAAAAAAAAAAACGCTCAATTATATTAGGCACAATTAAATTCCATATCCAATGAAATGTGTACTTTTTTTTAAATTTTGAATATGACTAATACTTATAGAATACATAATTGATATTTTTTTCTTTTTTTTTTCTTCTTATTTTCTTTCTGTTTTTTTTTTTTTTTTTAAGAAAAGTACATAATCGAAAATAAATGAAAATATTAACATTGTTAAAAGTTTAGTAAACTTAATAGAGATAAAATCGTAAGGTGGTTCGAAACTTATCAGACATTTATAAAGTTTAAGGACCTATTAGGCATAAATTTAAAAATTGAAGGACTAAATCTAAAATTTAACTTTTGTATAAATAAAATTTTAAATGCATCGTTAAACAAAGAATAAAATTTAAAATATTTATAAAGATTATTTAAAATAGAATTCAGTTTTTGTAAAGTAATATGTCTAAAATAATATACTTAAAATTAAGAAGGAAAATTACCTTTTTAGTCTCCAACTTTTGAACAATATTTGCGTTTGGTCCTGAATTTTAAAAAAGTACCTTTTTAGTCCTCAGGTTAGGTCCATTTAGTCCTTTTTAGTCCATGAGTTTTTAAAATAGGTTTAAGAGGTCTCTCAAATAATTTTTTTATCATTATTTCAAATAATTATACGACATTTTAAATTAGAAAAATAATTTTTAAAAACCATCTCCTCTCTAAAATTATTTTTTTTCTAATTTTAAATATCATATAATTATTTTTTAAAAAAATCAAAGAAAAAAAATACTTGAAGACCTTTTAAATCTATTTTTAAAAGTTCATTGACTGAAAATGTGTATTTTGAAAACTCAAGAACCAAAAGAACTTATTTTTATAAACTTGGGACTAAAAAGATACATTTTGAAAACTCACGAACCAAACACACATATTATTCAAACTTACAAACTAAATATATAATTTGTTTAATTAAAAAATATGTCAAACCTAGCCATAGGCCCGAAAATGAAAATTAACTAGCGTTCAATTCACCAATGAAGCAACTAATAAATTTTAAACTTCTTACGAATTTTACAATAAGTATGTGAAAATGCATTAATTCAACTAATATATGTAAATTTGCCCCAGAATGAATTTGTACCAGATAACACATTTTATTTGTTGGCTGGATGAGCAGCACATTGGCCAATAAAATAGAAGAATAAGAGTCATTTACATTAATTTAAAAAATAAATATTTTTTAAAAAATTATTTTTATCTAAACATTTTTTTATAAAAATAGTTTAAAATAAAAATACTAATAATTTTCAAAATCAATCGGAGTGAAAACACGCCTAAAATTAGCAGCCTTACAGATGAAATGGCGTAAATTTTCAAATAAAAGCTGATTCTTTTTCTTTATTTATTTTTTTTTTTAGTACAATTTAGAGCAAACTTGTGGCTTGTCAAGTTGAAGCCACGTGTGAACTTCTTTCACTTTTTCTATTTTTTTTTTTTTAAATGAAAATGGCCTCTAACTTATAAGATTTTTTAAATGCCAAGTAGATGTTTGATAAAATTTTGTTTCATATTTTTTGATTTGCTAAGTTTAGTGAGTCTGTATTTAGCCGGCAATTCGAATTTTGTTTCGTAAAATTATATTTGAATTTTGTAATTTAAACCGTGCAAATTTTGTAACAATATTATCATGTTTCTTGTGTATCTCGATTTTGAATTTAAAATTTTGAAATGCAAAATTGTATTAGAAAAGATAAAAATAATTACAAGTGTAGTATTTTATGCTATAAACTAAATTATTTTTGTTAAATTAAAATATGTATCATATAATATATTATATATTATATGATATTACAAAATAATAATTACAAAAATTTTAACATAACACAAGTTCATAAAATAATTAGTAATACTTATGAATCTACTACCAAACACATATGTGAATACATGAAATACAACTTGGGATATTTGTACGAATGGCCCATTTTGAGAGGCTCACTCAAAATTTGGCCTCAAATTCAAAAACACTCGAAATTTGGCTTTCTGTTGATGTCATCACTATGTGAAATTACCACTTTAACCCTTCTTCATTCTCTTCTTCCGCCATTACATTCTCGTTGTTTTTTTCTTTTTTCTGCTTTTCTTCTTCGTTTTTTTTTCATGCATCTTCTTTATCTTTTTTCATGCATCTTCCCAACGAGACGATTTCCAGAGATGTCGCCCTATTTTTTTTTTTCATTTTCAACAGTTTCAGCGAGACTTTCATAATCAAAATGAGAGAAATCTTAACTAGAAGAAAACAACGTTAATCAGAAAGCTGAGCAAGAGCGAGAGCGAAATTTACGAGACCAAGAGTGAGATTGAGAGTGAGCAAAAGATTTAAGAGTAATTGTAAGATCATTAGTCTCACTTTCCATTCTCGGGCCTACAAATACATCTCGCTCATCATTCTCAGTCTCATTCCACACCAGACACACGTTTGTTTAAAAATCATTTTCAAACATTTTTCCAAACGTCGCTCTTTCATGTATTATAATATATATATATATATATATATATATATATATATATATATATATATATATATATATATATATATATAGTCGACATTCGCACATTTATAAATTCTGGAGATTTTCTAAATTTATTTGCAACGAGAATGAATATACAGTAGCAAGAACAAGAGCAAGAGCAAGAGCAAGAAGCATGAACGATACAGACTAACGAGAGCGAGAAAGAGTATTGAGAGCGAAAAAGAGTAGCGAGAGCGAGTAGCGAGACTTAGACAATACATATATAATTCAGTGGGTAAAATGGAACAAACTACATACATCAAAAAATCAATTTTGTTCTCTACTTTGCTGGGAATTGACAAGTGGCTCATTACACTTTGTTGACCAACTTTGTTCTCGTTCACTCTCAATCTCGCTCTCGGTCTCATCAATCTCGCTCTCGCTCTCACTCTTTCTGATCAGCGTTGTTTTCTTCTGGTTAAGATTTCTCTCATTATGATTACAAAAATCTCGTTGGGACAGTTGAAAATGAAAAAATAAAATAAAATAAAATAGGGTGACATCTCCGGAAATCGTCTCACTAAGAATATGCATGAAAAAAGACAAAGCAGAAAAGCAGAAAAAACGAAGAACGAAAAAAGAAAAGAAAACAGTAGGAACGAAATAGCAGAAAAAGAGAAGGAAAAAGGGTTAAAGTGGTAATTCCGCACAGCAATAACATTAGCAGATGGCCAAATTTCGAGTGATTTTGAATTTGAGGCTAAATTTCGAGTGGACCTCTCAAAATGGACCATCCGTACAAATATCCCATTCAACTTTGTTTTCATTGAATCTCTTATTTTCAAAATTATGTTTTTAGATTGCCTATGAAATAAGCCCTAAATTATACAAAATACCTCAAACTTTTGTACTTTGTGTCAAAATACTTTTACCGTTAGTTTTAGATGGAAAATATTAGTATTTTATGTCAAAAATACCCCTCAACTTCTAAAAGTTTTAAAAATACTCTCAAACTTAAACAAAATAATATTAAAAAATACATTTACTATTAGGATATAAACCGAACCCATTAATATATACCCTCTTTCATCTTTATTTTTCCTCTTTTTACTCCCATCTCCTCTTCAATACCCTCTTACTTCCCTTTTGTTTAACTATTTGACATTTGTTTATCTCAAATAAGTAAATAAAGTCATTCGTATATAGACTATAACAAGAACAAAAATAATAATGGGAGCTCCAAGGAATTTTAGGACTTAATATTTTAAGGTTATAAGTTAGTAGTTGAATGTGCGTTAATAACCAAACATTTTTTTTTTCTTTTTGTATTTGGCTATTTATTGTTTTTGTGTGTTTTAATGGGTGATTTTGATTTTGGAATTTTGTGGTATTTTATGTTTTTACGTTAAAATTTTGGTGTTTATTTTGGCTGCTGAGAAAATTGGTGGAAAAATCAGACAAATAATTAGAAGAAAAGTGAAAGTATGGATAAAAATGAGGATATCTGAAAAAATAGTTTTAAAATTGATCATTTTCAATCTCAAGAAACTTCAAACAAATTGGTCCCCATACTAATGTTAGGAGCATTTTTTAACTTTTTTTTTTTTTTACTTTAGTGCATTTTTGTAACGAGGTATTGACAATTTTTGTTTATATACCAATAGTAAGGGTATTTTTTGACTTTTTCTTTGTAGTTTAGGAATATTTTTTATACATTTGAATGTTAATGGGTATTTTTTAAACAAAACACTAACGATTTTCATCCAAAACTAAATGATTTTCATCTAAAACTAATGGTAAGGGTATTTTGAATTTTTTTTTTAAAGTTTAAGGGTATTTTTTAAACATTTCAAAGTTTGAAGGTATTTTTGACACTGTAACGACCCGACTAATACATCCTAATCAGACCATTACTCAATGCATGCAAATTTCAAGAAAAAACACGATGCTAAGTAGTAAGAAAGAAACAAATGCTACTCATGGAAATTTCTGTTTATTTAACCAAAGAAAACAATGAATAACCATAGAAAAGAATTTTGGATCGGGGTACCCCTGATAAAATCAGTAATATTTCACGGACAGGAATCCAAATACAAAACAAAAGGACAAGCCTCAAAACAAAATTTAACAACTGAACAAAACTCATATAAAAAAAAACATGCAGTGCTATGCGGAAGCTACACCGGGTCCCGTGATGTCATCAAGGTATCCTCTTGTCATTCGCCAGCACGTTCTTTCCCTTACCTGAAAAAAATAAGATGAAAGAATGAGTAATTTTATTACTCAGTAAGTGACCCCACTACCGGAGCCGAGCTAAGCACTCAAGTCCTTTAAGTGCAACAACAATAAGACATGCGCATCTAACATACTTTTATAGGGAACTGGTTATACTCGCCCTACAGTTGGTTTTGGATGTCCACTAACCTCTGGAGCCCCGAAGGAACTCAACCTCTGGTGATCCCGAAGGAAC
>QLSR01000003.1:424927-436036 GCA_031780015.1 Citrullus colocynthis | reverse complement strand
AAAAAAAAAAAAAAAAAAAAAAAGATAAAGTATTATTATACTATTAGATGTTTACTTGTTTATATATATATATAAATATAAATATAAAAGAGGCTTTTTTCAAATATAGTAAAAGGAGTCAAAATATTTACAAATATAGTAAAATTTCCCTGTCTATCTATGATAGACAGTAATGTCTATCGTGACACAAATAATAGTCTATCACGATCTATCGTAGATTGCCATCTATCGCAGATAGACAGTGTATTTTGCTATTAGTTATAAATATTTTCAGCAGTTTTGTCATTTAAGATAATTTTCATATATATATATATATATATATATATATATATATATATATATATATATTGAAGTTTTCTATTTAATTGGTTAAATATTTAACTTTAAGAAAAATTATTATAAGTAAAAAAATATCAAACTATTTACAAATATAAAAAAAAAAAATTACTTTCTATTAGTTATAAATAGTGAGAGATAGAAGTCTATCACTATCTATTGGTGAGTAAACAGTAAAGTTTTTCTATATTTGTAAATAATTTGACTCATTTGGCTATATTTGAAAACAACCCTAACTTTAATCCATAATTATTATTTATCATTTAATATGTTAAAATAAGGTAGTTTTATTTGATATCATACACAAATAAAAGTTGATCTATACTTTCTTTTATTTATTTTTTCTTTTTTTTTCCTTTTTTTTTTCTTTTTTTGAAACGATATATATTTTTGTAATACAAATTTATTAAGAAAATGACAAAACTATTTTAGTAATTATTATATATTTAGGGGTACAATCCTACTGCAAAAAATACTTGAAAATCTTTCAAAATTATTGAGTGACACAAAAATAGGAGCAAGATTATTAACCAAATAAATGAGCAAATAACGAGACCTGGAAGAAAAAAAAAAAAAGTAAAATCTGCAATAGCAGTAGAATTTATTTACTAAAGATATAATTTATATAATATTTTCTGATTCAAATACAACGTGAAACAAAAGAAAAACCTATTATGTAAAAAAAATAGTATATACATGATGAATTAGAAAAGAGATAAATGACATATATGAATAAAAGATAAAAGGTAAATATAATTTGGGATGTTTTCAAATATGGCAAAATTGTTGAAAATAATTACAAATATAGTAAAATTTTATTTTCTGCCGGACCACGATAGACCCAGATAGATATCCATCACTCTAGCGATAGACACCGATAAATGTCTGTCTAAGTCCATCGCGGTCTATCATAGATAGAATGTAAAATTTTGTTATATTTATTAATATTTCAATAGTTTTGTTATTTAAAATAATTTTTCATATAATTTAGAAAAATAAAATATATATATGAAATTACAATATCCCTACAAAATAGATCAGCTCGCACAAATAAATATATATTATCTAAAAAAAACACTGTAACTTGGTGGTTATTTTAAATGAAAAAATTATTGAAATATTTTGAAATATAATAAAATGTTATTCTCTATCATGCTAGACAATGATAAACTATGCTCATGAACTTTATCATTCATCACTGTCTATCGGTGATAGATGTCTAATATAATGATGTTTTTGCTATATTTATAAATAAGTGACTCATTTTGCTATATTTGAAAATAACTCATATTAATAATAATGAAAATAGATAATGCTATATAAAGTTAAAAGATCTTAAAAAATATATATGGTAATAGTTTAAAAGATTGAAAAAAATGAAATTAGAGTATCCTACAAAATAGGGAACAATTAGCCTCACCCACGCAGGGTAATAACGGAATTACCTCTATCCATGAGAACCATCGGAAGAATGTGGTTGTTTACTATTTGGTTTTTTGTTTTTTCTTCCGTTAAATGAGTCTATTTGGTAACTAAATGATTGTTTGGGAGAGTGGAATGTAATCGAGATTAATGGAAATCAAAGTAGTGTTGGAATGCGTCAAGTATCAAGAGCAAAACAAAAATTGGACCGTGAAACATGAAAACGGTGGAAAAGATGGTTTGGTTAAAAACGATTGGAACAAAATGAGTTTAATATTACAAATCGAGCCTAAATCAATCCAAACATAGATTTTGGATTATATTAGAATTCAAACGCATGCCATTACAAGCTCTGAAACAAATCCAATTTTCTGTTTTTTCATTTTAAAAACGTTTTTAAAACTGTGAAAAATCAAAAACAAAAAATGGTTTTTCAAAATGATTTTTAGTTTTTTAAAAATGCGCGCTAACAAGCTCGTTGAAAATGCCTATTGATCTAGTGGTCAAACACACACGGTAGGATGTGGGTTCGATCCCCACGTTCTACAATATTTTTTCTTGTTTTAACACTTTATTTCACAACTGTATTTTAAAGTTTCTTTAGAGTTTCAAAATTCAAGTTTAAATGGTTGAAAGATAGGGATAAATTAAATTATTGTAGTTATTATTTAATTTAGAAAATTAAAACTTTTGATGAGAGTGTTTTTTTGAAAAATTACTCAACACCAATTTAATTGAATGATACGTTTTTTTTAGCTATTGATACATTATTATTATTATTATTATTATTATTATTATTATTATTATTATTATTATTATTATTTGTATTCCATTGATATATTTATTTATTTTTATTTTTCTTCATTTCATTTGTGATTAATCTATGCATTTAAAAATATTTTACAATGTTTTATAAATATGAATTTAAAAAATTGAAACAAAGATATAATTCTACAATGATGTATATTAGATAGAATTTTTTTTTAAAAAAAAAATTGATTATTATATTTATGGATTGAATAAATCCGATATATTTTTTTCTACTTCTTCCTTAATTTCTTCTTTCGCCTACATCTTCTATGTCTATCTATGTTGATTATCTCTATAGTGCCAATCCAATCCAAGTCCGGAGTTTTTTGAATTCTCTATCTCTTATTTTAATATAATTTATTATTATTCGAATATTTTATCTATTATATTTTGTTAGCTTTATCTAGTTAAATATAACTATATTTATTTTATATATATATAATAAATATAAAATAAATCTATTTATTCCATTCAAATTGTTATTTCCATTTGTTTTTTATTCATTTATAATTCTTTTGTTTTTTCCATTGTAGGCGTTTTTCATTATTCACATTCATATTGACAACAGTGTATCAAATAAATATAATCTGATCGTGTATAAATGAAGCTAGTTATTATATTTACAAAAGAAGTATACAAAACTCAAAAAGCCATGAAAGCTTATTTTGATTTTTTAGAATAGACAAACAAAAACCACCATTATCACACATATTTGTTATTTCTATTTTAATTTAGAAAATAAAAAATAAAAATAATTACCAGACATGTTTTTTGTTTTTTATTTTTCAAAAAATAAAAAATCAAAACCAATCCCGAAACATACATGGTTTTATTTTTTTAAAAACTAAAAACTAAAAATAAATTTTCAAAAATAAAAAACCAAATTGTTATCATACGAACCTTAATTTTTCAAAATTTAAAATCAATTTGTCAATTTTCAAATCCAATAGTTAATTCTACAAATTTTTCTTAAATTGACGCAGTATTATCAAATTCGAAATTAGAGATCCCAATTTTTCTCTCCACATATTTTTATCAATATATATGACATCATTACTTTATTGACAAACATATATATTATATATATGAGAAAGTCAAATTTTATATGTCCATTATAAATATTCGCTCGGTTTAAAGTTGAAAAGGGCGGCCACTTTCCTGCTTCCTTTTTCTCCTGCGCATTCTGTTCTCTTCTTGCTACCATTTCTCCAATTCTTCTCTTTTTCCCTCGATGAACACACCATAAACCCTTCTCTTTCTCTCTCTCTCTTTCTTCCTAACCTCTGTTTGATCATCCATGGCGGCGAATTTCTGGTCCTTGGCATGTATTCGGAGTCAGAACAGCAGCAATCTCTCTCCGCGCCCTCATTATCCCTCTATGCCGAAATACCCAGCTGGGGTTTTGCTGCCGGAGAACCGCATCCCGGTCATCGAGTCGACGGCCTTCTTCTCCGTCACCGGAATGACCTGCTCTGCATGTGCTGGCTCTGTCGAGAAGGCGATCAAACGCCTCCCTGGGATTCGTGAAGCTGTTGTTGGTGTTTTGAATGCCAAAGCTCGAGTCCAATTTTACCCTAGCTTCGTTAATGTATGTAATCGCTGTTTTTCAGAAATTTGCTTCCGTTCGTCTTGTAGTCGCTTTCATGTGATTTTAAAATAAATGTTTGAAATTATGTGATGTTAGTCGTGCAAGTTAAGTATTGGTTGGATTACGTTGCGTGTTTTTTGAATCGATCTGATTGCGCCTAGGATTGGTGATGGGTTATATTTATATTGTTTGTTTAATGCACAAGGCTTGACCATTCAACTCTAATGCTTGATCAATTGTAAACGATTAGAGGTCTTGTTTAATGTGCTGTAGGATATTTTGTCCCATGATTAGGATTAAATATTTTTCGTTTCTTAGAATATAGTGGGATCTAAATAAATGGGAGCATACACTTTTTAGCCTCGCTTTGGTTTTATTTATATGAATTTTATGGTTGCTATTTGCCATAAGCTGGTAAAGTGAAGATCATTGCCACTGACTAAAGACCTTGACCACGATGAATTGAAGTTTTTGATTTCCTCTTGAGCATGCACACAGGTGGATCAAATATGTGAGGCAATTAATGATGCAGGCTTTGAAGCAAGTCTAGTCAATGATGATATGATTGAAAGATGTCGAATTCGTGTGATTGGAATGACTTGCACTTCGTGTTCCACAACTTTGGAATCTACGTTACAAGCAATTGATGGAGTTCAAAATGCCCAAGTTGCATTAGCCACGGAAGAAGCAGAAATTTGTTACGATCCAAGGATTTTGAACTACAATCAACTTCTCCAAGCCATTGAAGATTCTGGATTTGAAGCTTTACTTATTAGCACAGAAGAAGATGTGAGCAAGATACAGCTCCATGTTGATGGAGTGAGATCTGATAATTCAATGAGATTGATTGGGAGCTCTCTGGAAGCACTTCCTGGGGTTTTAGGTATTGATATTGACCCTGCACTCAGCAAACTTTCCTTGTCTTACAAGCCAAATGTCACGGGACCTCGGAATATAATCCAAGTGATTGAATCAACTGGATCGGGTCGATTTAGGGCAACAATATTTCCTGAAGGAGAGGGCAGAGAATCCTATAAAAAGGAGGAAACAAAGCAATATTACAGATCATTCTTCTGGAGTCTGATATTTACAATTCCAGTATTTCTAAGCTCCATGGTCTTCACTTATATACCTGGTATTAAGGATGGGCTAGATACCAAAATTGTCAATATGATGACTGTTGGAGAGCTGCTGAGGTGGGTGTTATCAACTCCTGTACAGTTCATTATTGGAAGGCGATTCTATACAGGGTCTTATAAAGCATTGCGTCATGGTTCTGCGAATATGGATGTTTTGATTGCTTTGGGGACAAATGCTGCATATTTTTATTCAGTCTACATGGTCTTAAGATCTGCAACCTCAAGTGATTTTAAGGCCACAGACTTCTTTGAGACCAGTTCCATGCTTATTTCATTCATTCTCCTTGGCAAATATCTTGAGGTCTTGGCGAAGGGAAAGACATCAGAGGCTATTGCCAAGCTTATGAAGTTGGTGCCTGAAACAGCAACCTTGCTTACTTTTGATAATGATGGAAATATCATTAGGGAAGAAGAAATTGATAGTCGATTGATACAGAAGAATGATGTGATTAAAGTCATTCCAGGGGCAAAAGTTGCTTCAGATGGAATTGTTGTTTGGGGACAAAGTCATGTCAATGAAAGCATGATTACTGGGGAAGCCAAGCCAGTGGCAAAAAGAAGGGATGATACGGTGATTGGAGGCACCTTGAACGAGAATGGGGTGCTACATGTAAGGGCAACGCACGTTGGATCTGAAAGTGCTCTTTCACAGATTGTGCGACTTGTTGAATCAGCTCAGATGGCCAAGGCTCCAGTTCAGAAAATTGCAGATCGCATCTCTAAGGTTTTTGTGCCAATGGTCAGTAAAATCTGCTCTTAACTTTTCCTTAATAATTTAATGTATCGTCATAGTTTCGTTAAGGGAAAACTGCAAATCTGCTCCTAAGGTATTTGGAGAGCAATTTGTTCTCAGAATCTTTTATTTAGTCAATTTAACCTTAAAACATCATTTTCATGTTTCCTGTTAAAGATTTAACAAACTCAGAGGAAGGACTAAGATTCAATCATTCAACCCTTTATTGCTCTAACTAAAACAAACAAATACAACATAAACTCATAGGAGAGTAGGAGAGTTTCTTGTTATTGAGAGAGCCTCCCAACAAGATCTTTTTTTGTTTTATTTTTTTTTACTTTTTACTTATCCTTGGTGACCTCAACAATTGGAAAATGGATTTTGTAGTTTTCCCTCGGTACTTTTGATCAAAATGGGAGCCTAAAGCGAAAGTGAAATACTACTACTTTTAACATTATTTTACTTATTCCCTCAGTACTTTTGATCAAAAAGATCAATCTGATTTTCTTTAACTCAATGAACCTCCTAAACTATAAATGTAAAACAGTAAGTTCGATTTTGATTTCACTGTGTAGGCCATAGTTTGTGTATTTTGTAGTTTTCCTTTTAAACTATATATGTATAACAGCAAGTTCAATTCTGTTCTCTCGATGTAGGTAATAGTCCTTTCATTGACAACATGGCTTGTCTGGTTTCTCACTGGGAAGTATGGTGGCTACCCAAGGACTTGGATACCTTCTTCCATGGATAGCTTTGAGCTTGCTCTCCAGTTTGGTATCTCAGTTATGGTCATAGCATGCCCTTGTGCTTTGGGCCTGGCAACTCCAACTGCTGTCATGGTTGGAACAGGAGTTGGGGCGTCAAAAGGTGTTTTAATCAAAGGCGGCCAAGCACTAGAGAGTGCTCACAAGGTAAAATATTCCATGCCCATTTTAACTCTAGTTTTATATATTTCCTCCCTAAGAAGCACAGAAACAGACACGGGACACGAATGCATTGGAGACACTTTTTTTTAATATAATAGATAAAACATGCAAATATAACATGAAAACAAAATATACTTTAATAAAAATATACAAAGTTAAGTCAATTAACAATATTTGAAATCTTAAAAGATATTAAAAGATTTAGTTGGCTATGACTAGAGGAAGGAGATGTCATCCTGATACTTTAGGATAGATCAACCTATAAGAAGATCTCTATTTTTCCCCCCTAATTGTTGGTTATATATTTTTCAGAGTCATGTCCAAGCCGTGTCTCAGTTGTGTCCAAAATTAGAAAAAATAAAATAAAATAGTTCAGACGTTTTTTTAGCACGTCGGACACATGTCCATGCTTCCTAGCGTTTTCCTTTTCTTTTCTGTTTTCAAGACAGTTCACTTTTACAACCTTACTTGAACAGGATCTGTTCTATAGGTTGTACAATTGTATCCTTGAGTTCTAAGAGCATGGTTAATACTTCACGGACACTAGTAACTCAACATAGACCTTAATAGAATGATGAGAACTTAGCTAATTTATGTTCTACAAACTTGGGAACTTTTGACAGTCTAGGCGCCATTTTTCTACTTTGTTCTCATGAGTACTTAAAAATAATGCTGAAGGGAACAATAATTTGTAGGTGAATTGCATTGTGTTTGACAAGACTGGAACTCTTACAGTCGGGAAGCCAGTTGTGGTGAACACTAAGCTACTTAAAAATATGGCTCTGAAAGAATTCTGTGTGCTAGTCGCTGCCACTGAGGTCAGCTTCGTTACTTAGAATTTCTCTTATTCTACCTACACAAGTTAAGTCTGTCATAACTCTATTACTTTATTCTTCATTTGAATCAGGTAAACAGCGAGCATCCACTGGCTAAAGCCGTTGTCGAATATGCTCAAAAGTTCAAAGAAGAAGACAATAACCAAACTTGGCCTGAAGCACAAGACTTTATCTCCATTACTGGACATGGAGTTAAGGCCATCGTTCAAAACAAAGAAGTACTTGCAGGGAACAAGAGTCTTATGTTAGATCATAACATCTTCATACCTGTTGAAGCTGAAGAAATATTAAAAGAAATTGAAGAAATGGCTCAAACTGGAATTTTGGTATCCATTGATAGGAAATTGGCAGGCGTTCTTGCCATATCTGATCCACTAAAACCAAGTGCTCGCAATGTCATTTCCATACTCAAGGCCATGAAAGTTAAATCCATCATGGTGACGGGCGATAATTGGGGAACAGCAAAGTCCATAGCCAGGGAGGTTGGGATTGATGATGTAATTGCAGAAGCTAAACCTGACCAGAAAGCAGATGAAGTGAAGAAATTACAGGTACCTACATTTTGTCCAAATAGAAACTTATTATTTATAGATTATAAGTTATAATCACTTCAAATTTTGAAATAGAAATATATTCTCTTTTTGCCTTGGAACTTTGTCGATAGAACTATGAGTCTCGGTTTCATTGGATTGATGTTTGTTTGAAATTTAAGAAGCTTCCATGTAGTAAATAATCTTGGTCGAGATGTTGCCACCTACATATTGTTTCAAATATAAACTAGCACCAAAATTTTGAAAATGAGTGCAAACTTAATTTGCAAGTAGTCTTTTTCTTTAATTAAAGTTAGTGGTTTAAATTGGAGTGGTGCCTCCTAAATGGAAGGGTAGTAGCCTAATGACTTAGTGGGAATGATTAAGGGAGAGTTTTAAGGTCAGTGTATTAGTGATTAGTTTCTTATTTACCTATAAATACTTGTAAATGTTTCTAAATTCAATGAACATAGAATTCAATTGAAACACTTAATTCCCCTGCAATATTTTTCTCTTGTTTCGATCTTTCATTCTCTTCTTAAGTTGTTTTTTGTTATACAAAGTTTATTAGTGTTAATGTTTTTTTACCTTTTCTGTAATCTTCACTAAGCATGGTTATGAGTTTTGACAACTAGGCTTTGGGTCATACTGTGGCAATGGTCGGAGACGGGATCAACGACTCACCGGCACTTGTGGCTGCAGATGTTGGAATGGCAATTGGTGCAGGCACAGACATTGCCATTGAGGCAGCTGACATAGTTCTCATGAAAAGCAACTTGGAGGATGTCATCACAGCCATCGACCTTTCGAGGAAAACGTTCTCCAGGATCCGTCTGAACTACATTTGGGCACTCGGTTACAATCTCCTTGGCATCCCTATAGCAGCAGGAGTCCTATTCCCATCAACTCGGTTTCGATTACCGCCATGGGTTGCAGGAGCAGCAATGGCAGCCTCTTCTGTTAGTGTTGTTTGCAGTTCTCTCCTGCTCAAGTATTACAAAAGACCCAAGAAGCTTGATAGCCTTGAGATACAAGGCATTAGAGTTGAGTGATTATAATCATTTTGAAGTTGAATAAGTCTTGTTCTCCAGAATTGGAATGATGTTAGTGTTGTATTACTACTAGTTTGTGGGACAATATGGTTGATATTGATATTGGTATTTCAATTTTATAGATATACCCAACATATGTAAATGAAAAAATGTATTAAAATTATTTTAAATAATAATTAGTTGGTTTTGCTCCCAACATAAGCAATAGTTGATGTTATTAGCATTCATATTCGTATTGGAATTAATATATGAGATGTTTTTTTGTAATTTATGTTTTATGTGTAATCACGAAAGATATTAGAGATTTTGATTAATTCTTAATATCAATGTCGAACCCTCTAATATATGTATACATAACGTATCAACCATTTCAATCCGAGTTGGTATGTAGATGCATTTGGCTATTATTGTGAATAATGTGCACAATGGTAAAGGCCTACTTAATAACTATCTTATCGTTTATTTTTAATTTTTGGTTTTTGAGTTGTGTTTGTTTTTTCACAATTACTTTATTGTGATTTTCTTCTTTCTTAAAGAAATATTCTAATTCTTAACCAAATTCTAAAAACGGAAATAAGTCTTTAAAATCTACTTCTCTTTTCCCATTTTGAAAATTTGACTATAATTTTTAGAAAATGTATTTAAATTGTATTTATAAAAGGTTGATAACAAAGAAAAAAAGTAGTAGTATTTATAAGTTTAATTTTAAAATTCAAAAATAAAAATTCAAATAGTTGTCAAACTTGCATCAAAATAGTAATGAAATTGTAGGTAAATTATGTATTTGTGAGAGTTCCAATATACAATTATATTTATGGTAGGGGGTTTCTATGTCTTGATTCATCTCATTTATTAACTTCTTTTACTTGAAAGCTTGAATTCAGAATCTTGAAGAAGAATCTCTCCAAAGATTAAACTTACCAAACAAATTGAAACCATATATATATATTGAAAGTTAATTTACTTTTAGAGGTTTTTTTTCTTTTTTTTTTTTCAATTCAAATTTTAGTGGATGAATAGTTTGGTAGATAAACGTTTTGAAGAGGAGGCTAAGCTTGCTCTTAAACAAATGTATCCCTTCAAAAGCTCCTGATCTTGGCGGTTTTCCAACTTTGTTCTACCAAAAGTATTGGCATGTGATGGGTGGTGAAGTCAGATCACCATGCCTTAGCTATCTCAACAATGACATCCTTCTCGGAGCGTTTCAACCACACATATATTGTCCTCAGCCAATTAAGATAGTGCTAATTTAACTAGCTAAATTATACAAAATATCTTTCAACTTTATATTTTGTGTCAAAAATACTATTGAACTTTCAAAAGTTTCACTTAAACTTACAAAAGTGTTCAAAAATACTCTTAGGGGTGTTTGTCGCACAGAGTTGAGTTAGTAATAATTATAGGGGGAGTTAGATTGTCTATGTTTGGGGTGCAGAGTTGGGTTGAGTTGAGTTGGCATGTCTGTGTTTGTTATGCTGAGTGCAGTTAGAAAATTTGTATTTGGGGTGCTGAATTGAGTTGAGTTGAGTTGGGGTATCTAATGCAGTTTTCTTAAACAAATGTATTTTATATATATATATATATATATATATATATATATATATATATGTTTTTTTTTACTTTTTTTTCTTGTTGGTATTTTTTCTATTTGCATTTTTTTTTTCTTCTTTTTTTTCTATTTTTTTTCTTGTTTTTCTTTTTGATATTTTTATCTATTTGCTTTTTTTTTTTTTTTTC
>QLSR01000003.1:370937-424877 GCA_031780015.1 Citrullus colocynthis | reverse complement strand
TTTTTTTTTTTTTTTTTTTTTTTTTTTTTTTTTTTTTTTTTTTTTTTTTTTTTTTTTTTTTTTTTTTTTTTTTTTTTTTTTTTTTTTTTTTTTTTTTTTTCATTTCTTTTCTTTGGTATTTTTTCTGTTTGCTCGTGCCTTTTTTTCTTGTTTTTCTTTTTGGTATTTTTATCTATTTGCTTTTTATTTTTTATTTTTTATTTTATTTTTTCTTTTTATTATTTTTTATGTTTGCTATTTTTCTACCTTTCTCCTTTCTCGCTCTCTCACTATCACTCTCGCTCTCTCTTGCTCTCCCTCTCTCTCTATCTCTCGCCCTCTCTCTAGCTATCTCCCTCACTCTAGCTCTCACTCTCTCTCTCGCTCTCTCTCTCTCGCTCTTTCTAGCTCTCTCTTTCTCTCTCTCCCGCTCTCTTTCTCTATCTCTCTTGCTTTATCTCTATCTCTATCTCTATCTCTCTCGCTCTTGCTCTCTATCTCTCTTGTTCTATCTCTATCTCTCTCGCTCTTGCTCTCTCTAGCTCTCTCTCTCTCGCTCTCTCTATCTCTCTCGCTCTCTCACTCATTTTCGATCAGTCAATTGCATAATTTCTTGGTTCATATCTCCAAATACATACCATACATATTTAACATGAACAATGTATGAATCTTATTGCGCAATTTCTTATCTTTTTTGATAATTTATAAGGTGTTAAAAAAAATTCACTATTTGTGCTCAAACTTTAGTAATTGTGAGTGAGTAAATGAAGTTACATGTCCTTATGTATACAAAAGTTATCATTCTTGTCGACATCATATTCCATTGTCCATTTGTTGTTATCCAATAGAACTATAAACAAAATACATGGGTACTAGTTCAAATATCAGTGGTCAGTTTACATATTTTTTCCTAGTAGACGGAGACAATACCTCTTCTGTGCGTGTTCTAGTACTGCAAGGAAGCAATTTGTCTTCTGAATATCCATGACAAGGAGGTCAATAAGAGTGACCTGGTCATCCTCATCCAAGTCGTCAATGTTGTATATGGCATTTACTACTTCCTTCTTACGCCCGAACTCCAGCTCATACTTCTCCTTCTGCCACGATGCAAGTCTACCCATGTGTGTGTTCTGCATTTCAACAGTCAATCTCATGATGTCGATCATTTCAGATTACAATGATGGTCTCTTCCTCTTGTTGTCTCGAGATGACTCAATAAGTGTCGCTCTACCTATATATTGTTCTTCTGGTTCTTCATCCATTCCATTCTTATTTAATGGTGATTCTATCTGGCGAACCTTAGGTGTGTGACAGTCCTGCGATCCAAGTTGAATCTCCTCTTCAAGCTCTCTGAATGCATTTGTCGCCATCACGTGTGAGTCCTCACTTGATTGACCTACTGCTCTATCTTTCCCAAATACGGTGGAGAAGTTATCGTAATGGGGGAATGACTTGTTCCACATCCACTTCGCACTGAGATGACTCTGCATTGATACACGTACATATTATTAATATTTACATATTTAACACGTACCGGTAAATTTTTTTCTAGAATCTTACCCGAACCCAAAGATCAAAAATCTCCTTCTCGACCTGGACACATTTGAACTCTTCGTTCCAGCCGAACCCTGACTGACCTAACATCTTTGATACTACATTGTATTGTTTCTTCAGATTCCTCACCTTGCACTCGATGGTGTTCTAATTTAGTGCACTCCCAGGCACCTTTTCATGCAGAATTCGCTCCAAGTACTGTAGGTATCCTGGTCGAAACGTCTCATTGTCAAACCTCCAACCAATCTCCACCAAATACAGTCGGACTTCCACCAACTTAGCGTCCTCCATCTTCGACCATACGTGTTTAGTCCTCCTACTATTACCTGCCATTATACTGCATGCATACGTCTGTTCAATAAAAAGATGCTATAAATTAAACAAATACAAAACCGAAGGATAAACTGCTAAAATAATATGTTCAAATTTAAATTGTTCACATAGAGTCTTGACACAACACATTTTCACATCATACTTTGAACGTTCCATAATAAAATTGCATTCATTAGTAAAATAAACAGAAGGTAATCAACATCGAATATTCAGGCTCTCTGCCGTTGAGTAAACATTTCGACCACCAAGTCATCCTGAACTTGGTCCATTCGTCTGAGGATTCAACAAATTCAATATGATCCCCCATCAACTCCAACTGATGCAGAATTCTCTTCATCGGACTCGTCAAGCATTGCACCGATTCCCATCTTCCTTGTGATTAAGTTGTGAATAAGGCAACATGCAATTATGTTCGACATTGGACTTGTATTGGGTAGAATGATTTTTCCCTGAGAATAGCCACCGCCCCTTTAGCAACCCAAACGCTCACTCGATAATGTTACGTTGCGATTTATATGCATATGATGCGTTAAGATTGTAATGGCCTAATGCCGCGTGAAGAATCAAGAAAGATGTATATGTTAAACGCAAGTTTTCCCATAAAAACCCAAGTATAAGTTTAAATAGATTTTCCTGGAGAGTCTAGGGTCGAACACAAGAACTTTTAATAACTATGCGTTGAGATTCATCTATCATTTGATGCATTTCGAACTATACAATAATTACAATTGTGTGTTTTCTGATTTAACTACAAAGAATATTTTTATACCAGAATAAGTTAATGGATGAACATATGGGATGGCGATGCAAAATGAATGTTGGAAGAAGTTAGTCAAGTATAAACAAGATTAGATAGCAGGTATAAAATGAATGGAACCATGAAAAAGGGTAAGTTAAGTTAAGTTAATAGTATTTTCCTAAGCGACAAGTGATTTTTCATGCTTACAAACTCAAAGTTGAGAACGCATCTCTCAATGCTTCGACACCACACTAACCTTATTTCTAAGACGCATGGTGAGCTCTTCGGGCAAAAGAAAAATTTTACCTCTAAAGTCTATTCTTTTCTTGTTAAATGTTGAAATTACTCACAGACTCTCTCAAGCAGGTGAATCTACTCACTTAGACCTATTTGTTTGATAGATTCAAGCAAGTTTGAAGTACCCATTTAATCAAGATGAAAGCAACTTAATCACATTTGGAAATACTAAAACTTACGCTTAACTCGTGAAACATTCAACATTCATGGTGTAAGATGTTGCAAATGAGAATAAATGGAGGCTTAATGTCAATCAAACTTGTATTAAGTAAATAATCAAATCTCTCAAAAGATATCAACAAAATATAAATAAGAAAGGTGTTCATAATGAAGAAAAGAAAAGGAAAGTCGTCAAGCTGTCAATGGCAATGTCTTGCTTCTTGGAGGCTTGAGATGGTGGCTATCTGATACATTATTTATACAAAGGTGGATTCTCACTCTCTAAGAGGTGACTTTGAACACTCTCAGAATCTTCTCACAAAAGAGCTCAAAATGGAGGATGGCTATGGAGGTTGAGCGAGAATTTGCACAGAGCTTTCGTTGAGTGTTTTCTTTCTACTTGAACATAGAGTGCAATGGGCTATTTATACACGTCGAAAAGGTGATATCATGATGACCTAATACCTTTGCATTTAATTTCATGCCTTGCTGCGCCGACTTCTTCACATCTTCAATTCATTGGATTTATCATGATCTGGTAAGATCAGTTGTCCAGTTGCATATTGACATGACAGTTGCTGGTTAAGCGCTTGTATTGTTTATTTTTTGAACGCATGGTTCTCGACGAATTGGTCTTTTCTGGTAGCATCCTCTTCCTTTATATTTTGAGCTCCTTTTTGCTTCTATCCTGTGTTCAAAAAGGTAGAATTTCATAATTTGCAGGATAGATTCTTTTGTAAGCATAGTAAACGGAGAGTTATTCATATAATACAATTCAAGTGCTAAAATCATGCGTTAATCATCAATTATGTCCTAATTACTCCAATTAATGAATATACTAACTTGTATTTCTAAAAGTTATCACGTTCCTTGCCGAAGAATATTTCATGTTGAAAAATTCTCTTGCAGTTGTCGGTACGTTTCCTACTCCACGCCAATCGGAGAGATGGTATCGTTCCCCTCTGTACGGCGCCAAGAATCCTTCAGTGTTGGGGTATCCAGTACAAGATTCGAAATGTCATGCACATATGTTGTGGCATGTACGCATGTTTAAATAACGTATACGGTTATTATAATACCCTTTGGAACTCTCAATCCGTACGGTCGCTAAACTGCATCCCTAAGAACCATTGAATCGGCTGCAAACCCTTCCCACTCTGGCAAAACAAAGATGAACTCCCCATTTTGATCACACACTGCATGAAAGTTTATGACAATTTCTCACTTTCTTGTCCTATATCGAGGTTGATCAATGACACTAACATTCACTTTAATGTATGTACCGTCTAATGCACCCAGACAATTTTGTTTCTCTTAAGTGATTAGAATGAATTTTAAAAAATCTATTGTTGCATACATATGTATGACATATTCATATCAAAAAAATTGAGTACTTTTATGTACCTGAAACCACTTCCACCTTCCATCGATGCATGTATTTGTGATCGGTTCTGGTTTTTTCAACAAAATAGTGTGAAGTTGTAAAATTGCCCCCTAAGAACTGCATTGAAATATCTCAAACTGTCTCGTCGGATCTCGAAAAGTTTCTGCGTACCACTCGATTCTTGACATCGTGTGCGAGAATGTGTAGGAATCTCGCAACCATCTCTTCGATGTCCACACATCTTGTTGGTTCCAAACAACCAGTCGACCGTACCATATTACATAGAATCGTAAAGGTACGTCTATCCATTCAGGTGCTTCCACGACATGCCAAGTCACTCTCGTAAATAAGGCAGAAGAAGGTCAACTGCCTAATGTAGTGCCTAACATATGTTGGTTGTCTCTCTAACCTTTGGTAGTTGTTCAACAACGTGGTTAGTGTTATGAATAGCTAGATTTGAGAGTGTGAAATAATTGTCATGATCGAAAAAAATTCTTCAACGGTATCCATCTTTATAGGGAATGTGATACACAAGTTGTTCCTAAAAGGGTAAGGTATTTTTTGGATTAAGTTTCATGATTAAGAAAGAATACCAACCGATATCAACTGTCAATACTAGGCATACTAGGTTACAGTTTGGTTTTATGGTGTTATTTCCTAATGTACATGTAATAATCTAAAAATCCATGTTTTCATCGAACATGGTAAGCTACCATAGACTTTTCTTCCTGTTAATAGGCTTCGCGGTATTTTATTTAAGACTATACAATCATAGAGTTAAGCTTTTTTAAAACTATATAATCTAAGCCATGATAAGCCATGAACTTTCTTTCCTAATCATATGATTAAGAGTATTTTTTCCAAAATTTTATGGTGAGTTAAACCTTTCTAAGGAATTAGTGGGTTTTTGTTATCTTTCTTATCCTTCTCAATTTTTTTTACTAGATGTTAGGGTGAGTTAAAACTTTTCAGAGGCATAGTGGGTTTTCTGTTATCTTTCTTGTCCTTGTCAATTTTTTTCCTAGATTTTATGGTGAGTTAAAACTTTTGAAGGGCATAATGGGTTTTTGTTATCTTTCTTATTCTTATCAATTTTTTTTCCTAAACTTTATGGTGAATTAAAACTTTTCAAAGGCATAGCGGGCTTTTTGTTACCTTTCTTATTCTTGTCAATTTTTTTTTCCTAAACTTTATGGTGAGTTAAAACTTTTCAAGGGTATAGTGGGTTTTTTGTTATCTTTCTTATCCTTGTCAATTTTTTTCCTAAACTTTATGGTGAGTTAAAACAAAGGCATAGTGGGTTTTTGTTATCTTTCTTATTCTTGTCAAATTTTTTTTCCTAAACTTGATGGTGAGTTAAACCTTTTTAAGGGATTAGTCGGTTTTTGTTCTCTTTCTTATTGCTACTAGATTTTTTATCCTAGATTGTCTTATGAACAAATTGTATCAACATCTAGAAACAATTTCATACACCTAGTTCTTAGTACAACTTTTTCACCAAAAAATGTGCTAAAACGATGTATGTAGAAAGGACTTGCATTTATTCCATATTTTCAAAACATGAATTGATTGTATGAATATTTATGTATAATTATTTTTTAATTCTTATATCATTGATTAGAAACTATATTTTACCAAAATTAAACGTTGGTGATCATAATAATACCGCCGCGGAAGGTACAATTTCGAAAAGAACGTTAATTATTGATTGAGTTTATGAAACAATAGTAAGACATACTAAAGTTAATCTTGAAACCAACTTAATAACAAAACACAAAAAAATGTAGAATATGTTCTTATTGAAGCTGGAAACAAAATAATTGAAAGGAATATATAATTAGATGAAAAAAAATTTGATCAAAAGTTTGATCCACATCACAATAACGTTTGATAAAAGAAAAATTGATAAAAAATTTGATCCACATAAAAATTTGATAAAAAAAAATTGAATATGTAATTACATAACAATAACGTTTCATCCATAGTTGATCAAAAGTTTGAGAAGCATCAGATTAAGAAATATAATGTGGTCAACAGTAACAATTAACCAATAACATATTTCCATAAAAAAACAAAAACAAAAAAAAAAGTAAAGGAACAAGTCCCCAACATCACTCCAATACATTGTTCACCAGACATAAGCAACTAATTTTATTAGAAAAAAAATGAAATGTAGATACTCCGAACGTCAAAATAACGAACCTCAAATTAATTATGAATGATTTGCGTAATTAGTTTGGGCCCTACAAGAAACACAAGAGAATGGTAGTTAGATTATGAATAAAATAAAAATATTCAACTAACGAGTAACAAACACCAACATACCTTTTTTTAATGTTCAAAATCAACGGACGTCGTGTAGGGCAGAACGTGTGGAAGGAGGCCGGAGGTGTTATCTAATAAGAATATAAAGAACATTAATAAAACATTTTACCTTATATAGAAGTAAAGAAGGAAGTGTGTCTTATGTAGAACAACCCTTGTATTATTTTAAAGTAAAATTAGAAGTTAGAAATGGAAGGCAGAAAACAAAAATAAACAGCTGGGATTAGAAAGTTACAATAGTAGAATTGGGAACAAGGACTCACCAAAACAATACCAGAAAAGACGGAGAAATATGAAAAATATGAGAGGGAGAAGTTGTGTATAAATAGAAGAAGAAGGGAGAGGTGGTTGGTGGAGAGAGTTGGGTTCATTTAAGTAGACCTAACCTCATCAATTAAAAAATGAAATTTAAAAAGAATGTCAACTCAAGTTTAATTAAAGTATAGTGGACTACAATTGGGTGGTTCAACCAAAGTAAATGCAAATATGACAGAAGAGTGAATTTTAATATACAAAAGTGAGGGCCTCATATACAAACATATCAAAGATAGATTCGTCATTGAAAGAAATCCAACTAAAACCATGAACCAAATCATCATATAAATTTTTTGTAAAATCAAAAAGTAAGCTGAAATCAATTTTAAATAAACCTGAAAAAAAATTATGTAATATAACACATAAAAATCTATTAAATTAGATACCAAATTTAAAATGAAAATCAAATTAGGATGTATAAGGAAAACAGTTTACAAATTCCATATGAAATCAGATATTGCAAATTAGAAATTAAAGTCGAAGATTAGTTTAAGAAAGATTGACATAATCATCATCGGTCCCTCAGAAGAAAAGAGATAAAAAAACAAACCTGTTGAGATCAATTAACTCTTCCCCCCACCAAGCTCCAATAACATGGTCAGCCCCTACTATGAATTTAGTTGCAAACCAAAATTGATGGAAAAGCATAACAAAACGGTAAGGGAAAGACATATGATTTATTATTGAAGCAGCAAGAGGAGATCTGGAAAAAAAAATCATAGGGTAATCGAACATGCAAAGAAGAGATCGAGAAGAGATTTAACCCACAAAGCATGGATATCAAAAAAAAGAATTAAGCATCATATGGTAATCGAACATGTAAAGAAGAGATCAAGAAGAAGTTTAAACCACAGAGCATGGATCTGAAGAAAAAAAAATCGTAGGGTAATCAAACATGCAAAGAAGAGATCGAGAAGAGATTTAACCCACAGAGCATAGATCTGGAAAAAAAAAATTAAGCATCATATGGTAATCGAACATGCAAAGAAGAGATCAAGAAGAAATTTAACCCACAGAGCATAGATAGGAAAACAAATAAGAATCTTATGGTAATCGAACATGCAAAGAAGAGATCGAGAAGAGATTTAACCCATAGAGCATAGATCTAAAAAAAAATTAAGCATCGTATGGTATTTGAACATGCAAACAAGAGATCAAGAAGAAATTTAACCCATAGAGCATAGATCGGAGAAAAAAAAAAAAAAGAATCAAACATGCAAAGAAGAGATTTAACCCATAGAGCATAGATCTGAAAAAAAAAATTAAGCATCGTATGGTAATCGAACATGCAAAGAAGAGATCAAGCAGAGATTTAACCCACAGAGCATAGATCTGGAAAAGAAAAAAAATCCACATAGCATAGATCTGAAATAAGAGGGAAGATGATGGAAGAATCCAAGAGTAGAAAAAATGGCGAAATAAGATAGAAGAAGGAGAAACGAAGAAGGCAAAAATAAGAAGAGAGAAGGGAGAAGGAGAAACGAAGAAGGAGAAATTTGAAGAGAGAAGGCGAAAATGAAAGAAGAAACGTCGCTGGCAGATCAAAATTAATTATGGAAGAGATAAGGCAAAAAGGCGGAGGCGGAACTCACGGAAATCAACAACGTCAACATTAATTATCGGTAAGTTATCAGCCTGTAAAATGGATGGTTAAAACGGTGGGTTTAAAACCCACCAATTTTCATTCTTCCCTTAACAAACGTGAGTAATTATTGCCTGTTGGAATTTGTGCCCTAAAGTCTCGTAATTAATTAGTTAATTAATTTAATTATTAATTATTAATAATGCAATATTAATTTATCCATTGACGAAAAAAATTCAAGGTTATTGCATGAAGTCTTGAACATGTATGTAGTTGACATACAAGTGGATCATGTTCAAGAAATAACCTAAAGGTCTATAGTATATGGATAAGGCTTGGTGCCTTATCCTGGTGACACTATAGATACGGCCCACTTTGTAATAGTTACAAATGGTTTGATCCAAACCGTTCACGTGGAGGCATGTGAGTGGGGTATCCTATACAAAGAGTTTGTATAAGACTGGACCGCAAAATATTTAATCTCTCCTTATAAATCCGTTAATTGATGAGATTAATATTTCATAGTATGATCATATGCGACTTGATCTTAATCTTGAGTGACTTATGAACTTCTGTCTGTGAGGTTGGTCCTTTGATTTGCATGTCAAAAAAACTTAATGCACACTTTCCGTGTTAACTGCAAGTGTACGAGTCAGGTTATAATATAAGACGGTTAAGTCCGAATATCGTTCCACTGAGGATCCAATTGTGAAGGTTTAAGTTACTTAGCTATTCTAGATTTGAATCAATTTTATTTGAATATTGGAATTTAAGTTGTGATTTTAGAAATACTTAAAAAGAAAGCAAGTAAATAAGAGCAAGAGTCAAAGAGATTTCTAGGGTAATGAATCATTGTTTACTCCATTATGCAATATTCTAGGGTTTCTGGATTTTATTGTAATTCATATGCTTAAGTCTAGAAACATAAATCCAAGTTATTTTCCCTCAAAAATAACTTTTTCTCATGCAACTTAATTGATTACTAATTTCTTGAAACCAATACAAATTACATGGCATTAAGAATAGTCTTTAACAACTTTTATTGTTAACCTAACTATTTTCATGATAGATTAACAACAATTCATTGTTATAAATCTAGTTAGACATACAATGTCCCAACCATACATCTAACCTAACATTCAAGAATGACCAATCAACAAGAATTAAGCACAATAATAATGAAAAGCATAATCATTACAACAAAACCATGAATAATCTACAATATCAACATAACTTCATAAACAATTCATCAAAACCCTAAAACTAAAGAGTTTAACTACTCATAGCTCTAAGCAACATCTTCACAAAAAAAATTAAGCATAGAAAGAGTGTAAAGAAAGGAAAACTCTACTAGCAAGAAGCCCTTGATTAAAGAGAAACCACGAAGATGTCCTTCGGTCTTCACGTCGAAAACTCAAATGGCACCGAACTCTCTCTCGAACTCTTCTTTCCTTGCAGCCAACTCACTCTTTGAGACTTTTTTGGTGTGTTTTTCTCTGATTTCTTGATGTCTAGGGTTGTTGGAAACACTCCAATTTATAGAGTTGACCACCCAAAATTCTTTCCAAAAATGTAAATTCTAAATTATGGAAAGCTAGCGTCGCGGCATTAACCGACATTGGAAGGTGGCATCGCCGCGCTGTGCGTCATGGAAACCTACCCTTGGTGTCATGTTGCAGCGTCGCGACGGAGTTGCTGTGCTAAAGGCAGATGTTACTCTTGGGAAAAAGCGTCGCAACAATGTCGTACCGGCGCTGCCCTATTTTTGGCAATATTTGGATTTTTCTTCTCTTTTTCATTGGATTTTGGCTCAGTTTTGATCTTTTGGCTTTCATTTCTAATTTTCTTAACCACTAGCAAACAAGTGAAATCTAATATAAACTTCCTTAATTTGAGGGAATAGCAAGCAAGTTTCAATGCTTTTCAATGAGAGTGGCCCGAGTTGCCGACTCAATAAGCCTACCATTTTGGGGATTTGACTAAATAGAGAGCTGAGAACATAACTTCACAAGATGGAATTCACTCCTTCTCATATAGGGTAAGAAGATGAGTAGTTCCCTTAAGTGTTGATTTCGAGTTTTGAACAAAGGGCCCCACCTTCTCACTGGCCCTAGTTTATGGTTGAATCATAAACAAATTGTTCATTAGAGAAATCAATAGTACTTAAGGATAAGAGGTAATTACGGGGTAGAACAGACATTTGACCTAGCTGTAATTATGAACAACTTGTGAAGGATCGACTTGCTTACACTGATTATATCCATGAACACAATTTGTCCTATAGTGCATAAGAGTTCAACTATGGGTCTATAATGGTTTGCCATGTGGTTAATGAATGAAGATTAATTAATTAAATAGTTTAATTAATTAATCTTAAATCATTGGAGCTTATAATATGTAGGTCCATAAGGTCTCCTTGCTAACTCACCACGGACCAACAAGGATCAACTATGTTAAAAGGAAAAATTGAAATGTTCAAATTTATGACGAAAAATATTAATTGTATTGGATACAGTTAATTACATGATTTATTATAAGGTTTATTTGAATAAGATTCAAATTATAACTTTATAATATGGAGAACTTATTTAATTTGGATGAGATCCAAATTAAAGATTCTGCATAAAATAAATATTTAAATAAAATTTGAATATTTTAAACCATTTAATATGGGATATTATTTGGGTAGATATTTATTAATATTAGATATTACTAAATATTTAATTTAAAATCTCTACAAAGAGGTTATCCTAATAAGAATAGGAGTAACTCATAGAGTTCTACAAATAGTACACACACTCTCTACAAGAATAATCTCTACAATTACTCTAAAGCTCTTCTTCTAGAAATTCTCCCAATTTTCTTAGAAAAGTTCTAAGAAAATTCTTCTCATTCTTTCAAGAAGTGGTTCCCACAAACTGGATCCTTGCCAGAGTCATAGCAAGGAAGATCTCTTGGAAAAGGAAGACTACAAGGAGAAGACTATCGATTCGAGGAGAAGATTTTGCTGAATTATAGATCGGCAAAGGTATGATGCTTAACCTTTTCAGAACTTTTTATATTTTTAATTCTTTCAAGAAATCAAAGAACGCTATCACACACTTCCATCGGGATTCAATTCCCTTCATTACCCACCCAACCCAACTCATTCATTACCCCCTTAACAAATAGCCCCTTACTGTTAATCTATGAACATAAATCATTAATATCTCATTGCATAAATATAAACTTTCAAATGTTGTATTATAGTACTCTTAAAAGGGAAGAGGGGGGGTAAAAAATGCTCTTATTGTTAATCTATCCCCATCATCTCTTCCATTTTCTCTCTCCCCTACTTCATCCTATGACCTATCACTTCTCTATTTTCTTTATTTTTTTTTTTTTTCCTCTCTTACTCTCTTTCTTGTTAATTGTTTAACATTTTGTTTATCTCATTAAAAAAAATGCCCCCTTTAATTAAAGTGTATAGATTATAACAAAAAGAAAAAGAATAATGGAAGTACCAAGGAACCTTAAGACTTGTATATTTTGACAAGATTATATGTTAGTAGTCAAGTGTGTTATACTTGACTATATATATATATATATATATATATATATATATGTATATAATTTCTTTTTTCTTTTGCAAGGCTAAGAGTATTAACGCAACTTTTAAAATTTCAAAGATATTTGAAATGAGTATTAACTGTTTGTGTTCATATACTAATAATAAGGATATTTTTTTAACTTTTTTAAAGTTCAAAGGTATTTTTGAAACAAAACATTTAACGGTTTCCATCCAAAACTAACGACAATGGTATTTTTGAAATATTTCTGAAAGTTTAAGGGTATTTTCGAAACTTTTAAACAACGTATTTTTTGACACAAAGTATAAAGTTAACGAGTATTGTGTATAATTTAGCCTAATTAATTTTTAACCTTTCGGTAGTAGTTATTTAAGCTAATTGATTTTTCTTAAAATTGAACTTTGACAAATAGTCTTTGGGCCATATGGTGGGAGACGGGATTAAAGACTCACTGGCACTAGTGGCTGCAAACGTTGGAATGGCAATTAGTGCAGGCACAGACATTGTCATTGAGGCAGCGAACATAGTTCTCATGACAATTAACTTGAAAGATATCATAACTCTCCCTCATCATTGGGTTGGCTCGGCCAAAACCCAGTGAAGGCCCGAGCTCAACCTAGGCCCAAGCCCCTGGGCCTAAGCCATTGTTTGGGCAGGTCGACCCAACCTTCAATAACCAAACCCATGGCCCGAACCTTAGGCTCAGCTCTTTGGATCAAAGTTTGGGCTGAGCATGAGTCAAGCTTGGGTCGGCCCACTGAATACTAATTATTTAATTATTTAAATATGTATGTGTACATTTTAAATTGTCTTAATGAAATGTTATTAAAATTTATTTATTTTGAGTTGGCTTAGTGATAGGTTTAATGGGTCAGCTCGTTTGGGCCATATTTGGATCTGCCCGTGGTCCAACTCGATTATAAAAAGAGTGATTCATATCCAATCCAATGAATAAATTGTTTGATTGGGCTAGGGCGGCCACACGTTAACTTTGGGACGAGCTTGGATCGGTTGGGCTTGCGCCGACCTTTGGGCTTCGAGCCTGTTGATGATGTGAGGGCCTTGGCCCCTTAATATATCCGCCCGTTTTGGCATATGTTTTGCCGAAAGAAAAATTCATAGGTTTGCATATGCCCTTACACAGGTCGTCGATGTGGTTGTGCTTACTTCTGCCGCCGTTCGTGGGCGTTATCATTGGAGGGCAAAGTCGGGGGTGTGGGAGGCAGTTGTTTGAAAACCTGAGGGGGGTTTGCAATTGAATGGTGGCACGTCAAAGAGAGAAATATATTATTGGTGCTTTAGTTTTTTTTTTAAGATATTAATTTAAACAAACCCTAAACTTTCTTAATGTACAGTATTTGGGGTCATTTAGTTGAGTTATAATGTCACACCCCCTCCCGAATTATCCCCCATAATCCGAGAGGAGATGTGAAGACATCAACCTTCACTCCTCTGTAAGGTTCACTGTCTAACCACTAACACTAAAGACGACCCAGACGAGGTTCTTGCATAGGCAAAGCATCCCAAACTCGCTCACTACCAAGAAAATAGAAAAACATGGGAAAGCGTGAGCTAAAGCCCCGTGAATGACTAATTTTATAAAACTAACTTTTAATCGAAAACAGGCATGTTAAATCTGTACGCATAAAACAAGGATTCAATACATCATTTTTGCAGAAGCATATTTCCCAACAATTCTGTCAAATCACATAAATCCGTTCCAAATTGTATAAGATCGTTTTAGAAAAATTATACGAAAAACCCGTTTAGTTTCTCAATCATTTGCATTAGTTGAAGTGGAGCAAAACTCAACGCTCTCAACGTCGAAAACAACCTTAGTTGGGGTGGAGCAAGACTCAACACACCTAACGTCGAAACGAATTTTTACCTTAGTTAAGGCAGAGCAAAACTCAACGCTCTCAACGTCGAAAACAACCTTAGTTGCGGTGGAGCAAGACTCAACACACCCAACGTCGAATTCAACCTTGGCTGAATGCGGAGCAGAACTCGACGCACCAGCAATATCAACCTCTATGTGCACATAGGAATATGGCTGGTTGCCCAAGTACCTTCTCCATGTCCCTCAGTACTGGGTACCGGGGAAACTCACATGCCTTTAAGCATTGAGCCTCCTCTAAAACACTTTAGAAACCAATTTTCCCATAATCAGTTCATAGAGAAATCTTTCATAAATAATATCTCACAAATGTGTATTTATACCTTTCATAGAAAATAGATAACATGCCTCGTAAATAATATAATCAATCATCATGTTTTTCGAGTAAACATTTTATCATCAAACCACAGCTTATAAGAAAACCAGAACAACATTTCCAATAAATCATTTTCAAGTAAAGGAAAATGTCACTCACTAAAACTCTTCTTGCTTCCCTTTTGGATGCGTCGACCTCTCTTGGACGCTAGGTCCAACTTGAAAGCAGCGTTCACATAAAACGCGGGGAGATAGCTTTCTCCTACTTCCTCTCAGAAGCTCCGGCTTTTGGATCCTTCCTTTTGCTCCTCTTCCCTCAAGGTCCTACTTATAGCTTTGGAATAGAGTGCTTTCCATCTCACTTCTCTTCTCTTTTTGCCACTTATTTGCCACCTGTCACACTGCATGACATATCCAACATGCAATCTTGACACCTCCTCCTTATGAGGTGTTAAGTCCAAATGAACTCATGCAACCTTTACCAACTCATCTTA
Organism: Citrullus colocynthis; assembly: GCA_031780015.1. Taxonomy (NCBI): domain Eukaryota; kingdom Viridiplantae; phylum Streptophyta; class Magnoliopsida; order Cucurbitales; family Cucurbitaceae; genus Citrullus; species Citrullus colocynthis. The sequence goes on along the minus strand of QLSR01000003.1, from coordinate 409,935 downwards.
TGTGTCCAACTTACTCCAATATACAAACTATTCATCCAACATAGTGTTCCCTATGCGCCCATTTAATCCTCTTTCAGGTTTTAGCTTCATTACTTTCTTCCCTTACTCTCGGCCATACTACCTTTGACCCCGTTTCTCCACCGCATACTACTAGGCGTCAATGTCTCAGACGCATACTACCATACGTTTATACCTTTCTAGATAATACCATACGTCCAACTCTCTTCCCTTATGTCCAATTTTAGCTACAAGTCGTTCTCTTGTGTGACAACACATCCAACGATGTGGTTTACCCTTGATAACCAAATCCAACTCAAGACTTTCCTTTATGCGTTTGCACTCTTTGCGTTTACCTTTATTTCGTTCTGCGTCCATGACCTTCTGCTATCCTTGAGGATTCCTTGATTATCCCTCTATGTGTCCTTGAGTTATATTCCAAGGTTATTCATTTAACCTTTTCCTTGTACCTAACTATTTCTCTTATGATAAATTAGTATGCGTTCACCCTTTGCTCTCAATCTTTAAGCTTACTTCTCAACCTTCTAATTTATCCAACACTCGAGAATATCCCTCGATGGAAGTCTATGCGTTACTCAGTTTGCGATAGTATTCTTCCCCCGGTTTCTCCTTGTGCATTAATCCTTCCTTTTCGAGACCTAGATTTCTTTCCAACACTCCATGACTTAACTTTATTCCTTTTTTATTATACGTCCTACCTTCGCCAAAGCTACATTTCCTTCCTTAACTACTTCCTATGCGTTTACCCGAAATCAAGGTTACATTTTCATTTTATCATGGAGTTAAGCTCCTCAACGCATAGCCTTAACAACCCATGGTAGACACCTTCAAAGCATAGCAACCCTTCAATTATAGCTACCTTGAACACTCGATGACCTTATCTGCTTTTGCTATGATATACCCAAAGACTTCTTTACCAACACCATAATCCTTACTAACGCATAATAAACCTTCAACGCATGCTAGTCACGCCTTAAGGTTCTTTGGCTTCTCTTATCTTTCTAACTTAACATCCTCCAAACCTATTCCAATAACTTGTTAATTTCCAAGACTAAGTGTGAGCCATGCGATTTCCTCTTCTTCCTAATTCTCGTTTTCCTTTTCCAAACTTCAATATCAAATTCCTTCCAAATTAAAGTACCATGTGTTCATGCTTTACCATCTATGCGTCAACCTGATTATGTTCCAAAGATACATCTAACTTATAACTAATTCCCAACTATGCCTTCAATCCTTCATTCTCACTCTTAGTGAAATATCCATTCTTTTTCTAATACTATGCGTCCAACTAGTCTTCTTATCGCATAGTGATACTTCCCAAACATAGTTGATACACTCAAAAGATTTCCTAAGTCCTTAGATCACCCTGCCATTCAAAATCACCTAACATAATTCTTTCCAAACTTCTTAATGCCTTCTTCTTAAACCAAAACTCCAGCTTACAATTCACTTTTCCTCCTTCCATTCATCTTAACGCATAGAATTTCTTGGCCAATAATTCAGCAATTCCGCAAACATAACTTTTCTGTCTTAAAAATTTCCTAACTCCACATACTTATAATCTTAGCTCCACTATTCTTGTCTTACTTCTTTTCTTACTAGCCATCTTAAGTACCTAGGTTCTGAGATAGGGTATTACATATAAAATCTGAAATTAATATGTTGAAGTTAGAAAATGTGTTTTGAGTATAGAGTAATAAGATTTGAAATTTTTCGATAAATATACAAAATAGAGAAATATGAGAAGATGGAGTTTCACGATAGTATGCAAACTTCAATATTATTTACTATTGAAGTTCAGTTACTTAGCACCAACTTATTTAGTTTGTGGGCCAAACACCCCTAAGTGTATTAATTTACACTCTTCATTAATTGTGCGAAGTTTATAATTGTATTAATTAAAACCTTCAACTTTCATAAGCAAATCAATTTAGACTCTTAATTAAGATTTTCTTTTAAATTATTCGTATGCACTAATTCTAATCATCTATTTTATTAATTTAACATTCAAAGAAGTCTAATAACATATAAGAATTGATGCATGGATGATTTTTAAATGTAATGTTAATAGATGGCTTAAGTTGATTTACTTATAATGATTTTGAAGTTTAATTTTAAAAAATGATATGTTTCCACTCAAACTATGATTGAAGGAGAGTGTTACTTAATACATTTATGAAAGTTCAAAGTTTAAATTGATAAAATAATTAGTTTAAATTTTAAATTAATACACAAAAAAAAAATTAAAATATTTATAAAAAGAAAGTAAAAAACTTGCCACATGCATGTATGTATTGTCGCAACATCATCGCGACGCGGAGCGGCCGACGTCCTTCCCCATGGGTCTCTTTCGAGGTAAAAGATTTGGAGTCGCCACCAATCATTATGGGTGTGATTGGTCACCCACTTTTAAAAGAAAAAAAATGCAGTCTATTTTTCCAAAGATAGGTTCAAGGGTCGTTGAGCGTAGGGAAGATATTAGCACCCTACAACGTAACACCCGTTTGAAGTTTTTTTTATTTTTTGTTATCCAAATCATTTTATTAAAGCTAGTCTTTAATTGAAAAAAAAATGCTTACGAAAAAAAATTAATAAAATATAACTAATTGAATAGTTCCCAAGTAGAGGTGTTTCATTACGGCCAACTTAAGTACCCAGCCTAGACATATTATTTATAGTCACTTTTATTTGAAATTCATAGTCAAATTTTATTTTTATATCATAAATTCAATTGAAACGAAGAAAATCAATTAATACCTAAATGTTACAATTGAATTTGAACAATGTCTCATTACATCTCACTCTAACTTTAAAATTAAAGTAGAGTCGCATTTTGTGAGCGAACAAGCGTCCATCAATATATTATCATATTAATGTTTGAAATCTCTAGTTAGAGAAAACATTTACATCAAGAATTTGAGACATTTGGCAATCTCAGCTCCGTAATAGGATTAGAACGATAATTAAAGGAATGTCTCATGTAGATCTCAACTCATATTTCAGAAGTAAAATATCTCTAAAATATGAATCAACCCTTATGAGTAGTGTAAGCCCCTCAAAAGAATATTGGAATTCATTTTGTAAATCAAGGTGAAAACCAAATGGAAATTTCATTTAAAATATTCAAATTTGAATGAAATTGATATTCATTTGAAAACTTTAAATTAAAACCAAGTTTAAAATCATAAAAAAAAAAATATATATATATATATATCATTTTTATTTTGAGAATTCAAATTAAAACAAATTTGAAATATTTGGAAATGAAACTTGAAAAAGAAATTGAAATTCAATTGACAAATGTGAATTAAAACCAAGTTAAAAATCTATGACAATTTCAAATTAAAGTTGAGATTGAGATGTTGTTTAAAAAAAAATCAAAACTAAAGTTATACAAAATTCATTTAAAATCAAATTGAGGAGCTCAATACTATATTGATTTTGGAATTTCTTTTAGTATTTCTAATTGAAATTAAAATGAAATTTGAGAAACTTGTACGAAAACTAATTGAAACTAAAAGCCAAATTCAATTTATTTAGAAATTTTAAATTAGAAAATTAAATTAGAACTTTTTTCTAAAACCTAATTAAAACTAAATTGAAATTCAACCTAAATATTATAACTAAACCCAATTTAGATTTTTTTTCACTATGCCCAATACAAGATTGGTATAGAAACTTCAAATTAAAGCTAATTAAGTAATGGAAATTTGGAAGTAATAAATATTGGGTTTTAAAATAATGAAAAAAAAAATAGTGAAGAATAAGTGAATAAATAAATTAAATGAATAATTGGTGGGCCACCATTTTACTTTACCAATTTTACTTTCTCTCTCTTTCTTTCCTTCTTCCCCATGATTCTTCTCTTCCTCTTCTCCTCCTCCTTCAACTTCTAACTTTCTTCTTTCACTTTTTCTTCTTCTTCCACCATGCAAGCCGCAATAGGTGTTTAGAGCTTCGCCAGAGTCATCGTCGTTCTAGTCTTCATTGCCATAATCGTTGCGAGCAGAAGGTTGGATCTCCGCTGGAGTCCACGTTGTGTGGGTTTTGAAGAAAGGCTTTCAGTCGTCTTGGTTTGCTGCAGGGTGTCTGATTTGTGATGGATATCCATCATGCACCACACAAGGAGTTTGCCAGAATCATCGGTGGTAGCTCGGGATGAATACTCATAAGATCTTACTGCTTCTTGCCTTGAACATTGAACTTATATGAACTTATATTGTTACTTTTGATTTCCTCTACTACATCTTTTTCAATGTCTCTGCTTCTGATTGTCAAGCTCCTCCCCTCCCTATTTATCTCATTTGCTCTTTTATAAGCCTTTGGTAAAACTTAAATTGAGATTATTGGGGAAGAAAAAATGGGAATGAACAACGAGAGAAAGGAAAGATGGAATCAAACTTTTCAAATAAAATATTTTTTTACTCTTTTTGTTTCAAACAAACTCTTTTGACTTTCTATTTTCTTTTTTTTTAAAAAAAAACCAATTTTAAAGAACATACATTTTTACTTCAAGAAAAATGGAAGGAAACTCTCATTTTTAAATACTAAAAAAAAAAACCATTAACTTTAAAATTTTACTAAGGATAAGTTAACCAAAATAATAATAATAGTAATAATAAAATTGGGTCGGACCAAATACGGTGTCTACATGTATGTGTCTATATATATAACGTTTAATTAGATACACAATAGAGAATGTGTAAGAAAACATGGGAAAATTGTCCCGAATGATCCAAAAACAAAAAATAATAATAATAATAAATAAATTCTATGATTGATCTCTTCTTGAAAAATGCTTGTTTTTTACCTTTTTCACATGTGCCCTCAAAATTAAAAAACCTGAGTCTCTTTCCCACCTCGTAATAGCGCACTCTTTCACATTATCCCCTCGTTTTCTCTAACCATTTGAGATCTTTCACATTCATTCTCCTCACTTTCATTTTCGCTCAACTTTTGACACCTTTTCTAGAAAAAATTTGGTGAGTTTATAAGCATGGTTGGAAAGAACACGAAAAAACGTACGAAAACAAATGGTCATTTAGCTAAAACGAAATTGTATCAACGAAGATACGACCAAAAAAATTATCATTCGAATAGAAAAAGTGTGTGATTGCTGACTTCATATGTGCAATCGCTGACATCATGTCTACGATTGCTGACATCATTTGCGCAATCGCTCATCTGGAGTGTGATCATTAAGTTCTTGCTTTCAATTTTGTTTTGGTCATGCTTCCATCAATACAACTTCATTTTTGTTAGATGACCACTCATTTTCATACGTTTTTTCATGTTATTTCCAACCAAGCTTATAAATGGAATAAAACTTAAACGAACTTTGACTTTAATACTCCAAAAGTAAATTTTATCTACATTTAAACGTTGTAAACCCATTTATATTCAATATCCTTTTGAATTTTTCTTTTTTTATAACTATTGCTGGAAAGAACACGAAAAATTGTATGAAAACAAGTGGTCCATTAAAATTGAATTATATTGAGGGAGTTATGACCAAAACAGAATTGCAAGGCGAGAAACGATCGCACACCTGAGCTCAGTTATCGCGCACGTGATGTTAACCATCGCATATATAAGGTCAATGATCCCACATTTTTTTTGTAAAAGCGATAATTTTGTTTTAGTCATATATTCATTGATACAACTCTATTTTAGCTCTTTTGAGTTATTCTGTCGGATCGGTCATTCAAGACTTTGGTCTCTACCGGGACCTGATGAAAAAAATGGGATCACTTCTTATGGACTCGTTGAGAATGATTCTGACCTAGTTCATGGCCTATTAGAAGTAGAAGGCGCTCTATTGGGATCCTCATGGACAGAAAAAGATTGCAGTCGATTTGATAATGATCAAGTGACATTGCTTCCTTGGCCCGAAAATCACTACTGGTTTTCATACGTTTTTTTATGTTCTTCCAATCATGCTTATAAATTGAGCAAAATGATAAAATGTATTTACTTTTAAAATCACTTCGCAAAGTTTAAACTTAGATAATTTTTTGTATGTGATGTTTTTGTAATATAAGAAAAATACGTAAACCCAAAAGAGACATAGGAAATAGGGGAGAAGAGAAGCATTTAATATTGAGAATAAATGGGAAGTTGTTATTTCTAGGGCTCTTTTCAAATATAGCAAAAGGGACCAAAATATTTACAAATATAGCAAAATTTCACTATCTATTTGCGATAGACCTCGATAGACTACTATCTGTGTCACGATAGATACAGATAGAAGTATCGAGATCTATCACAGATAGACCGTGTTTTTTATTAGTTGTAAATATTTTCAGCAGTTTTGCCATTTAAGATAATTTCTTTTATTTCTAATATAAAAATTTTTTTTGAGGATAAATCTAACCCTTTTATAATAAATAAATAAATAAACTTCTTTTTGTAACCTCTTTTTCACTTTTTTAGCTTTTTAGTGGAGGGTTCCACAATGTGAAATCTCGTTTTTAACCTCATTATTTCTTCATTCAATTCCCTTCAATTTTACCTCCACCTAACTTACCTAACAAAAAAATTCAGCTCCTTAATTTCAGTTTGCCTAAATCATAGGCCATATTTTCATTTTGCTTTCAACAAAAAGGCAAAGGGTCCCATTTTCAGAGGCTTCTTTCCTTTTTCAGCGTTTCCTCTGGTACAGAAAAAGGTATGAATATTTTTTTTGTTTTTTCTCTTTCATTCAGGTGTTTTATATTGTTGAAAGTTGAAAAAAATAATTGCTTTATTTGTGTGGGTGGAAGTTCTTTACCAAGAATGTTTAGATTTATTGGAATTTTGGGAAAATGTTTAGAACCTCATAAATATTATTTTCTCGAAATTTCAATAAATCTAAACATTTGCCGTAAAGAACCCCCCAAATAAAACAACTATTTTTTCAACTTTCAACAACATAAAACACGTGAATGAAAGAGAAAAAACCAAAACAGTATTCATACTTTTTTCTATACTAGAGGAAACACTGAAAAAGGAAAGAAGTCCTTGAAAATGGGACCAACAGATTCTCCCTAAACAAGGTGAAAATGAGACCTTTGTGCCTTTATGATGAAAGCAAAATGGAAGCATGCAGTATAATTCAGGCAAATTGCGGTTAAGGAGCTGAAAATATTTGTTGGGTAAGGTAAAATTGGAGGGAATTGAATGAAGAATTAATGAGGTCAAAAACGACATTTCACAGTGTGGGTCCTCCACTAAAAAGTTGATAGACTATGTATTTGTTATTAGTTGTAAATATTTTCAGCAGTTTTCTCATTTAAGATATTTTCCTATATATTTCCACGTTTATTTCAATGGGACTTTTTTGCTTCTTTTAAATGAAACTTGGGCTCTTTTTATATATTGAACTTGGACATTTTTATTTTTTCCATTACCCTTTAGTTACCCTTTAATAATTTTTTTCCGTTACCCTTTAGCCACCCTTTAATAAACGACAAGTGTAAATACATCATAATAGTTGGACATTTTCCTAAATAACAAATATATATACACCATAATAATTAAAATACTAAAAGAGACCTAAACTTTTAAAGGTTTTATATATATCCTCACATTGGTTCAACTCAGATTTTGACTATTTTTTCAGTCAAAAACTAGTCCAAATCATTGGTTTGATTTTCTTTTTCAATTTTTAGACTTTTCGTTGAACTTTTTTGTACTTTTCTTTTAATGCAAAGGTTGAGATAAAAAGGGGGAATTTTTTTGTCAACAAAAAAAAAAAAAAAAAACTGTCATATCTTGGATTCCATCAAGTTCTAGATTAATTCTTACCCAATATCACCAATCAATTATCAATTTGACCCCAATCTTTTACCCAATTGATGAGGTAATGTACAAATTTTTATCAATAGTATATTGTATAGATCCAATTAGTTCATATACAAATATTTTAGGAATTAAAGTCCTGAAAGGCGCACGCCTCGCTTTGAGGCGAGCGCCATCTATGCACTTTATGCCTAGGTGCGCGCCTTTCAAAAGACTGAGCTTCTTATCTGACCAAACGAGAGTTTGAAGGCCTATTTTCAAAAGCTTGCAACAAATATCGGAGAGATCGAAGAAGCGCAAGACAATTTAATTAAGATGTTCTTAGAATCTAAAGTTAATGATGCTGAATGAGCAGAGGACATGAATTGTGGAAGGAGCCAAAGGATAACCAACAAATACATGTGTATTGAGTAGAAGAAAATGGAAAGATGACTATATGCATGTCAAAATAATGGTAAAAATGGCAGTACATACACTATATATAATCTACCTCATTTCGACTAAAATTTGAATTTACCCTTTGAATTTGGTGTCAAAAAGTTGTTACAAGGCCTATACCAAGCTCTTCTGCAAGCTCGTCCCAAACTGGAAGGAGTGTCAACACAACAAGAAACACGGCCAATGTGACGGCGGCTTTTCTCCAAGTTCCAACTTCTGTAACGTCATTCAAGCATGGCTTCTCAGGACTCCTCTAGAAAAGAGAAAAAAAAAAAATTATGGCACATCAGTAAATTAGGGGAACATTATGAGCCTCCAAAAGCTCTGGTTTGCAATTTTATTGTGATGATTACATTGCATTACATACCTGGCATATGAGAACATATAGTCCCCAGGGAAGCGATAACGGTCCACCAAGCTTAAAAGAGAAGCAGGGGAAGAGAGTTAAACAGAATCCAGAGAAATCAAATGGTTATGTTTTGTTAAGACGAAATGTTTTAGTAATTGTCAAAGTAGACTGAGGATAAAAAGTTAATAGTTCGAATTTCGTGAAGAGAAAATCACTAGATTAACATACCACTCCCAACCCGAGCAGCGTGTAAGTTGTCAAACCAAACCCGACTAAGGCACCTTTTCCAAAAGCACCCTACAAAAGCAATAATAATCAGAAAGAAAGAATTGGAATTGTTTTTTGGTGCAAAAATTAATATCGTCATGCTGTTCTTGCATAACATCTTCATCAGAAGAACGTTAATCCATAATACTCCTCTCTCTCTCTCAAGCCTCTCTTTCAAGCCTTATGGGGATGAGAAAAATCTCAAGTATGGCATAGTGCATTATGACGAGCTAAATTACAGAGAAATATCACTAAATTTTGCCCTTTGGTGTAAAAGTACCCTTATTCTTTTAAAAGTCGATGAAATCTACTGGGAATGGAAATCCTAGGACTAAAAAAGTGTAGCGGTGACATAGAATAGTGTGGCTATCCAAATCCAAATTTCCATTTTAGGCCGCTGCCACACATTTTTATTTCAAATTCTAGAAGATTTCTACTCCAAAGGCAGTTACCAAGAAATATTTTCCAATTTAAAGCAAAAGTATGTATACCTGAATTGCTCTTCCACCATCAAGGCAGCCAACTGGAAGCATGTTGAAGGCTGTAGTAGTCAAACCACACCTGAAAAATAAAGAGAATTAGAATTCTAATTAAGGATGAATGGATGATGATGTAAAGAACAAGATATCCCAGGGGTATGAATTACCAGCCGGCAATAACTAAAGGATGAATTGCAACAGTTGAGGCATGCATGGCTCTGGATATTCAAAAATAAATTTATCAGCTTACATTAGTAGAATTACATAATGGAGAAAAGTATTGATGCATCAGTAATGTTCAGACCACTCTATTTAGAAACATCTCCATGACAAAGCTACAAATGATATTTCTGCGATTAGACTATCAATTAAAAATTTTCTTTGCATTGTGAACATTAAGAATATTATAATCGGGTTAAACTAAAAATTTAACCACTTAAATATAATTAATCTTGATATCTATTTAGACTCTAAATTTCAAATCACTTCCATTGACTTTTGATTATGCTTCTATTTACCCTTTACATTTAACATCATTAACACAAAGCAGATTTGAAGGCCCATTAAATTAACTTCACCTAAGTTGGCATGATACATCAGATGAAGGAGGGTGTCATGTCAAAATTCTGTTCATGCAAACAAATTCCGTTAATGGAGATTTGCAGTAAAGGTTAGATAGAACCATAATCTAAAGTTTGTAGACCTAATGGAAACTTTTAAATATAATGCTAAAGCACTAAATAGACAGAATTTTCAAATTTTGATGCCCAAAATTATAATTTACATAGTTTCTATTAATTATTTCGGCTAATTATTTTCTATTGTGTTGATATTTTCTTTGTATTTATTGTGGAATATTTGCTGTATTTATTTTCTTTTTATTGTATATTTATTTCCTTATGTGTAATGGGTGTTTCTTCTATTTAAGAAATCTTTTCTATAGGATGAATAAGAGAAAAGAAATACATTTTCAGCATGGTATCAAAACGGTAATTGTTTTGAAACCCTAAAAAGCCCTGATTTTTTTAAAAGACTAAACAACCCTAGATCTGCCGCCGCCTACTCGTCCGCCGCTGTCACCAAACACCGGAATCTCCACTAGACGTCGCATCTCAACCACCGGACACAACCCAGCCGATTCGCAAACCCAGTTGGTTGAAGCCGGCAAAGCCCTGTCGGTCAAAGCTTTCCTAGCCAACCCTGACAAGAGTTTCTGGGGTATCGACGCTTGAGTTCAAGCCACCTCCGCCAACTGACCACATCTGCATCACCGTCTAAGCCTTTTCCAGCCATTCACTGTCGTCTATCGGCAGTAGCCTTTGTTGTAGCCGGTCTCTCTTCTTTTTCTCTTTGGGTTTGTTTAAGCCTCTATTTGGTTTGGTTTCTTTTTTCAGATCTATTTTTTGGGTATTTTATCTCTTCAACAACATGTCAGACACTAGGGCACCTGCCACTAAAGTCTTCGACAATCGGATCCATTCCAACACTCTCACTATCCAAATAACCACCATTCGATTTAACGGGGATAACTTTCTTCGTTGGTCCCAAAGTGTTCGAATGTATATTCGTGGATGGGAAGATTGGTTATATCACTGGAGAAAAAACCGCTCCCAGCCCAGATGACCCTTCATTTGCTATGTGGGACATTGAAAACTCCATGGTTATGACTTGGCTCGTCCATTCCATGGTGGAAGACATTAGTTCTAACTACATGTGCTATATTGTTGCAAAAGAATGATGGGATAGTGTGACTCAGATGTTTTATATATATCCTCACCTTAGTTCAACTCAGATTTTGACGGGTTTTTTTAATCAAAAACTAGTTTGAGCCAATAGTTTTTTGTTTTTCCAAATACACATACCAAGATGCCCAATTTTAGATTAAAAACTAAATCCAAACTAGTGAATCGGTTTGGTTTGGTTTTCTTTTTCAATTTTTAGACTTTTTGTTGTACTTTGTTGTACTTTTCTTTTAATGCAAAGGACGAGATAAAAAAGGGGGGAGAAAACAATTTTTTTGTCAAAGAAAAAAGAAAGAAAAAAAAAACTGTCATATCTTGGATCCCATCAAGTTCTAGATTAATTCTTACCCAATATCACCGATCAATTATCGAATTGACCACAATCTTTTACCCCATTGTATTGATCCCATTAGTTCATATACAAATATACAAATATTTTAGGAATTAAAGCTCTGAAAGGTGCACACCTCGCTTCTTTGAGGCCTATGCACCTTGCGCCTAGGCACGCGCCTTTCAAAACATTGGTTGTTGTTTTGATAGTATATGTTGATGATATCATACTTATAGGTAATGATGAGACAAGGATGACTATCGTGAAGAAAAAATTGGCAAATGATTTCCAAATCAAAGACCTAGGATCCTTAAAGTACTTCCTAAACATGGAGTTTGCTAGGTCCAAAAGCCAAAGGAAGTATATCCTTGATGTACTCGAAGAGATAGGTTTATTGGGATGCAAGGTAGCAGAAACTCTCATTGAGCTGAACTTAAAATTGGAAGCTACAACTGAAAAAGAGGTAAAAGAAAAGGAAAGTACTAGAGACTTGTGGGAAGACTATACACCTCTCTCACACACGTCCTGACATTGCTTGGCAGTTAATATGGTAAACCAATTCATGCACGCCCCTGAGCCAACTCATTTTGAAGTTGTTTTTAGAATCTTGAGATATTTGAAAGGTACCCCAGAAAAAGCATATTTTTTAAGAAACATGATCACCTACATATTGAGGTTTACACTGATGTTGATTGGGCAGGTAGCACGACTGAAGATCGACTTCTGATTATTGCTCCTTTGTTGGAGGAAATTTAGTTACTTGGCGTAGTAAACAGCAAAGTGTGGTAGCAAGGAGTAGCGCTGAAGTAGAATTTAGGGCATTAGCCCATGGTATTTGTGAGGACATGTGGATAAAAAGACTATTGGAAGAGTTGAAATTCTCTCAGACAATGCCCATTTTACTATGATAACAAGGCAACAACCTCCATTGCCCACAATCTAGCCCTTCATGATAGGACGAAACATATTAAGTCGATAAATATTTTATAAAGGAGAAGATTGATGTAGGAGTAATAAGCACTCCCTACCTTCCGACAACAGAGCAAATTGTAGATGTATTAACTAAAGGTCTTCCTAAGTGGCAATTCAACAAGTTGATTGACAAACTGGCCATGAATGATATCTTCAAACCAACTTAAGGGGGAGTATTAATTATTTCCTTTGATGTTGATATTTTCATTGTATCTATTGTGGAATATTTGTGGTATTTATTTTTTTTCTTATTGTATATTTTTTTCCTTATGTGTAATGGGTGTTTCCCCTATTTAAGAAACCCTTTCTATCAAAGATGAATAAGAGAAAATACATTTTTCAGCAGTTTCACGTAACAATATAGGCAAATTCGTGTTTTTATCAAATTTAATAAATTAAGTATTTCATGATAAGCAAGCAATAGAGGCAAATAAGTAACATACGCATAACCAAGAGTGGCTCTACTGATGAGTCCAAGGAGCAGAGAACCTTGAAACAGCATGCTTGGGACTTGCACCAAGTCTCCAGCTGCATCTGGATTTGATGAGAGCAGGAGACCGACTGCAAACATGGAAAATGACAACGCTGCACCAGCAAAAGGGCCTGCAAGTGAAACGTCAACTTGGGTACTCCGATCAGGAAGAATCGACTTGAACTGTCAAAACAAAAGGAAAATAATAAGCATCAGTACTGCATGGTGAATACTATACAGCATAATAATCTTTAACCACAGTAGCAAATGGTAAACAGAAAATGTCTTGGAAACCTCGAATACAAATTAAGCATTCAAAAAAGTATGACTATTAACTACCATCCATGTCTGGCTAGTTTTTATGTGCAAGGATAGCAATTATGTTTACCTGAGTGATTGCACCAAAGCTCCCAAGAGTTATGTTAGGAATGAAGTAAGGAATGCTGAGTTTCACTTTCTTCGGAAAAGCAGCCAAAAAGTGCCCAACTTCCTGCAAATTAATGACTCAATGTGTAAGTGATTGTGCAAATATGGATAACAACTCTAAGGAACGCTGGAAATACTCCTAAGTTTTGAAAAATAATTATGTGGAATGTAGCTTGAATCCCTCACCAGCCAATCCCACAGTTGATGCTGCCCTAATTCTCTAGGGATAGTTCACTAGAAAGTATTTGCATACCAAACCCTAAAGTCCCTTTTAATATGTGTCCTCCAACAGAATGATATCCTCGGATGTGAGTAATTTCAATGGACTATTTGGTGTTATTCAATATTTTTTTGGATAAGTGTTATTAAATGTTTAAGAGCAAATCTATCAGCATTAGCAATAATACATTTATATTTAAGAGTATTTTTCTTTTTAATAAGAAACAAAGGATTATATTATCAAAAGAAACAAAAGAACAGCTTAAGGGCAAGCGGTTGAGGAAACCCCCTCCCACAAAACTAAACAAGAAGAGCCCTCCAATTGTAAATAATCATAAGAAGGCCATAATTACAAAATAAATTTGTGTAATTTATACACCACCAAGAGGTTGTATGCTGAACAAGAGCCAAAAGAATCAAAAGAAGTAAACTTGTCTTCAAACATCATGCAATTCCTTTCTTTAAGAGTATAATTTGAAGACCAATAGTTTTCTGATATTGAAATTGAAATAAAAGAATGTACCAGAGGATATTGAATGACAGGAGGTGACATGACACCATCGAAAGGCTAAGGAATTATTAAAGATAATAATAAATTAATTAATTAATAAAAGGAAAAAGAGACTCAAATTATCTATAATCCAAAAATGAGTAGTTAACAAAAATTATTTCTTTTCTCCGTCATGTTGATAGGTGATTTAGCATGATAATAGATCAGAAAATCCTGTGTTCAAAACCATATAATATCATTTTCTATCCAATTATTATTGATATTCACTTGTTGAATCTTCTACAAATTATCAAGTCCAAAGAGTGGTAAAATCAGCTTAAGCTTTTTGGTTGATTGGTGAATAAACAATATCCTCATTAATTGCCCCCTCAAAAACAATTTTACTCCTCACCTTCCACATTTTTCTAGACAACTATGCAGATGGTATACAACCAGAGAGTAATGGCCATGTCTGTTACCGTGTGCAGACTGAAAAATAAAGTTGCTGAACAGGAGAAATTTAAAGATGTAAAGTAAAAATTGAAATAGTAAAAGTGCAGTCTGCGAACTCAATCTCTTATCTGACAGTGAAGAGGTAAAGAGAAAGTTTTCACAATCCTCATGCTTTCATACGTCAAAACCAAGAGAAAAATCATTTTTGCGGATGCTTCCACCAAGAAAAATGGACTAACAAGTAAAAGATTTCACTCACGTGAAATAACAAAACCCCCAACACACCATATGCTAGAGGCAGAGCGGAATCTACAAATGGAAATAACAGCTCCATATCTGGTGGTTCAACAGCATTGGGATCTGTAAAGTATTTCACCACTTCTGGGGGAAGACGATTAATCTGTCCAAGTCAATGAGATACAGTAAATTATTTACTTCAAAAGTGACTAGTAAAGAATGATTGGAACCATTGAGGATATACATACACAAAGTGAAGTAATGAGACGCATGTAGAAAAGGTACACACAAGCTTGCATGGCATTAAATCACATGTTTAATGCATCTTTAGCTATCACTTTGTCAATTCATCAAATCAAGTTTATTCTTCACTCTATCTGATCTTGGAAGTTCTATAATAAGTAGCTACCTGAGATGCAATTCCTAGCTCCACAGAGGAGCCAATGGTTAAAAGGAACAACAACAAAGCAATGACATATTGCCAAAGTGTTGTTGGACCGGGTTCTGAGACCTCTTTCCGCAACAAACCAAAACTGACACGCGGGCCACCTCGCGGATCTGGACCTTCTGAATTCGGTTCCTCCACCATAAAAAGGTTGTACTTGTCACCTGTGACTTCAACCAGCTGGCTTTGGAGTTTGGAGAATACCTCCTCCCTTTTACCTCTTAAATTCCCAAGGAAAAGAATGCCCTCGCCAAGATCTCCAAACGCTTCTTCTTTGGTTACCCAGAAGGTAGAGTAGCCAAAGAGCTTGTCCTTTATAAGTTTTACATCATAAGGATCAACCTTCTCTGGTCCAAGAAGTTCCATCAGTTTAAAAGAGTCAACCTGAAAGTTGTTGTAAGCTGGTCCAATTGGAGACAAATTCGACGACTGAAACAGGAAATAAATTATAAATTAACAGATCAAATTTTCTCCCAACATAAAACAATTTAAGATAAAGATGATTGGCTGCAGTTAGAAATGCATCTTAAAGTTCAAGGCACTTTTGACCTAGATCAAAGATGGCATTCCAAGTTTAAAACAGCTATGATCCCACAATGACATTCAGCTACAACAATCGGGGCTTCAATGTAGTTGCAGCATTAACTAGAGAGATCACTCTTCACATAACTGATCCACATGCCAGTTCCAACTTCTGATTTCAGTTGAAGGCGAAGTTAAAAGTTTTCATAGAGGGATAAAATCTCCCGGTCTAACTTTTTATATGTATGATATTTCAATTCTGAACGTTTAAGGGGGAACCTCTTCATCATTTCTTATGGAGTCAGTTATATCTTGTGATAATTTATCAGCTTGGATAGCTCACCTCAACAAGGAATTGGATAGAATTCGGAAGGAGAAGCTTCTTTGTTAGATAAGATTCCTTAAAAAGAATATTGAGATTCTTTGCGAGCTTTTGGAAGTCTACTCCACCTTCTACGGCAGGTCGACGTTACTTCTCTTGATTCATTAATGTATTAGTTCTTTATTATGTTTTCAAGTTTATCATTTGGTATGGGCAACGGTTATATTTGTAATCTCTCTTTACTTTTTCTTTTTCACTCCTTTTAAGTTCGTATCCTTTAAGGAATAGTATTCAGTGCAAAGTTTTGTCTCTCGTTCAAAAAAGGGGACAAATTTGGAGGATAACTTTTAAATCTTAATTTCCCAACGTGAGTTTTTAAATATGAGATAACGAGGGGGGCAAATAACTCACAGTCCCTCTCCGCTCCGCCCTACAACTACCCTAATCATATTTAGATGCCATGGCTACCAAATGAACTTGAAATACGGCCAACTTTTATTGAAGACCCACGACGACATGAAAAGAAAAAGAGGTCAATTGTACCCTTGAAGAAACCGAGGGAGGGGTCGTCTTCTCCGAATCAACCTCGCTACCACGCCTCTCTTCAACCTCTTCAGCCGCTACCGTCGCCGTCACCGCATTGGACTCCTTGGCCAAATCATCCTCTCTATCTCCTTCGTTATGACTTTCATTATCTGAGCTAAAACACACAAGCCTACCAAAATCTCCATAAGAAAAGAAAACCCTCTCCCTCTTCGACCTCTTCCCGCACAAAAAACACGAACTCCTCAACCTCCTAAACCCCAGGAACCCGATTCCCTCCCTCGCAGTACAGCTCCCAAAACTCGACCGAAATTTGAAATTCGCGGCACTGAAACTAAAACTACAGCTCGTCAGAGTTCCCATTGAACAAAAAACTGAGCAAACCTCCCGATATAGAAGCTGCCTTCGCCGAATACGCGTCCGCTTCTTGAATGTGTTTGGGTCAATGCAGCATTTGGAGAAATGAGTCGAAAATTCGATAAACAACAAATAGTAGATAACGCAAGCTTAACATGTGTCGAGAAACATGGAAAGCTGAGCTTGATAGTGCTTTAATGGCGGAAGGATCGCTGAGTACAGATGAGGAGCGAGAGAGAAATGGGGACGGAGATAGATAGCTTCTTCTTCTGCTGATGCGAATTGCGATTTAGAGTGATATCAGAATATCCATTTGAGAAAAATCTATCATAAATATCTTTGCTTTGCGGCAAAGAAAAAGATAACAAGAAAATTACGTGTAAATATATATTATTTATTATAAATATTGTAAAAGAAAATTATATCACTAATAGCAAAATACACAATTTATTGCAGTCTATCGCACATAAACACAGTTAATTTGACTATATTTATAAATATTTTGGTTCCTTTTGCTATATTTGAAAACAATATTAGATATATCCCATACCTAGTCTTCAAAAACACCAAATGGCATCCTCCACTAACTTGTGTATGTTTATACATGTTGTCCACATGTCCTATAATTACACATTGTAAGTGTTCATGTAACTTCAACTTTTACTTATTTTGCCCGTAAATAATGTCATTTGGTGGGTCTTAAACAAGATACATTGGTGAGAAAATTAGAAGAAAAGATTGAAGAATTAAAAAAGAAAAAAATAGAGAATTGTATGGCTCGTTTGATAACGTTCTCATTTCATGTTTCTATTTCTGTTTATGTTTCTCATTTTTTAAGAAACAAACTTGTTTGATAACTATTTTCATTTTTTGTTTCTAAATTTTAATTAACATTTTTAAAAAATAGCCAAATTTAAATATATATATATATATATATATATATATTTTTTTTTTTTTTTGCTTCACATGTTCCTTTGTTTATTTATATTTTATCATTCCCATCAATAAACCCACCGGAAGCAATTTGTTCTTTTGGATATTTTCGACTTTTTCATTTTTTCTTTTAGGAATCTGCTTTTTCATTGCATTTTTTATTTTTTATTTTTTTATTTTTTTTTTTTTTTATTTTTTTTTTTTTTTTTTTATATTTTTTTAAAAAATTTTATAAAAAATACAAAAATAAACATATATATATATATATATATATATATTTTTTTTTTTTTTTGCTTCACATGTTCCTTTGTTTATTTATATTTTATCATTCCCATCAATAAACCCACCGGAAGCAATTTGTTCTTTTGGATATTTTCGACTTTTTCATTTTTTCTTTTAGGAATCTGCTTTTTCATTGCATTTTTTATTTTTTATTTTTTTATTTTTTTATTTTTTATTTAATAAATAATTCTCGCATATTTATTTTTTATTTTTATTTTAAATTTTAAAATTATCTAATATTTAGATTTATATATTATTTTAATTTTAATAGGTAGATTAATTCTTTTATATTTCAAATTTCAATTTCAACCACTTTTACTTTTTTTTCCTTTTATATTTGTTTCTATCTTTTATATTTTATTATTTTTTATTAATTTTGTTATTTCCAAAAATAATTTTACTATATTTATTTTTATTTTATTTTTGAATTTAAAAATTTTCTAATATTTAGATTTATATATAATTTTAATTTTCAATATGTATATTAATTTGTTTCATATTTAACTTTTGAATATTAAATTTTGCGATATGCATGTTTATATTATTTTAATTCTAATATTTTTAGTATATCTGAAATCAAATAGAATTTTATAATATATAAATTTGCTGACTAAGACATTTATTTAGCTTAACTTTAATATTTTACAATCATGACATTTACATAATCATATAATTAAGTTGTATTAGACTCAACATACAAATGACTCGAGTTAGAGACGACAATGTCTATTAAATTTGGCCAACATATGGAGGATGTGATACAACTTTGTTATTATATTTAATTTTTATCAAGACTTACTTCTATTAGATGACATAAACTTTTGATAATATCTTTTTCAATATTTAAAAAACAATAAATTGATAATTACTCTATGATCTTGATAGACTCATATTAGTGATAACTTTGAAGTTAGTTCTAAATTTTTACAACAAGACGGAAAAAATACGTTGGACGGCTATATTTGCAATTGCCCTAAAAAAAACTCAATGAAATTGAATCAATTAACAAGTTTAAATTATATAGTTATATTTTAGGGAAATTATTATAAATATAAAAAAATATGAGACTATTTACAAATATTAGAGTTGGCAACGGGGGCAGGGCGAGGTGGGTGGGGGTTCCTTGTCCCTGCCCCATGGGGGGAATTTACTCCATCCCCGCCATTTGAGAACGAGGATTCCCCGTCGGGGAAACAGGTCCTCGTAGGGACCCATTCCACAAGAGCGAGAGAGCGAGAGAGTGAGACTGAGAGAGAGCGAGACTGAGAGAGAGCGAGACCAAGAGTGAGACGCGACACAGATGGGGTCGGGGATAAGGTCGAGGTCGGCTGTTGCTGTTGGAATTTGTGCCCTAAAGCCTTGTAATTAATTAGCTAATTAATTTAATTCTTAATTATGCAATATTAATTTATCCATTAACGGAAAAATCCAAAGTTATTGCATGAAGCCTTGAACATATATGTAGTTGACATATGGGTGGATCATGTTCAAGAAATAACCTATAGGGTTATAATATATGGATAAAGTTGGGTGTCTTATCCTTGTGACATTATGGATACGACTCACTTTGTAATAGTTACAAATAGTTTGATCCAAACCATTCATGTGGAAACATGTGAGTGGGGGTATCCTATACAACAAGTTTGTATAAGATAGAACCGCAAAATATTTAATCTCTCTTTGCAAATCCATTAATTAATAAGATTAATATTTCATAGGATGATCATGTGCAACTTAATCTTAATCCTGAATGACTTATGAACTCCTTTCTGTGAGGTCGGTCTTTTAATTTGCTTGGGTGAGAGTGGCCCGAGTTACTGACTCAATGAGCGTACCATTTTAGGGATTTAACTAAATGGGAAGCTGGGAACATAACTTCACAAGATGGAATTCTCTTATTCCCAGATAGGGTAAGTAAATAAGTAATTCCCTTAAGTGCTGATTTCAAGTCTTGAACAAGGGGTCTCACCTTCTCATTGGCCCGAGAGGGACTTAGTTTACGATGGGATCATAAACAAATCGTTCATTAAAGAAATCAGTGGTACTCAAGGATAATAGGTAATTACAGGGGTAGAATGGACATTTGACCTAGTTGTAATTACGAACAACTCGTGAAGGATCGACTTATTTATACTAATTATATCCATGGACACAACTTGTCCTATAGTGCATAAGAGTTCAACTATAGGTCTATCATGGTTTACCCTGTAGTTAATGAATGAAGATTATTGTAATTAAAGAGTTTAATTAATTAATTTTGAATCATTGGAGCTTATAATCAGTAGATTCATAAGGTCCTTTTGCTAGCTCACCACGGATCAATAAGGATCAACTATGTTGTAAGAAAAAATTTGTAATGTTCAAATTTATGAGGAGAAATATTAATTGTATTAGATACAATTAATTATATGATTTTTTATAAAGTATATTTGAATAAGATTCAAACTATAACTTTATAATATGAATAATCAATTTATTTAAATATAATTCAAATGATTAATTGTTTATTTTGATGAAATTCATATAAATAAATAAAGGGATAATTAATTAATTAATTTAAATTAGATTCAAATAATTAATTATGTAATTTGGATGAGATTCAAATTAAAGATTTTATAGAAAATAAATATTTAAATAAGATTTAAATATTTTAAACTATTTAATACGAGATATTATTTGAATAAATATTTATTAATATGAGATATTATTAATATCGTAGAATTAGGAATAACCACTTCTATACATAGAGTCCCTTGTAGAATATACCTCTATAGAAGAATAATATCTACAATTACTCTAAAAGTCTTCGTCTAGAATTTATCTCAATTTTCTTAGAAAAGTTCTAAGAAAATTTTTCTTTCCGTTCCCTCTATTCTTGCAAGAAGCGGTTCATACAAATCGGATCATTGTCAAAGTCATAGCAAGAAAGATCTCTGGTGAAAAAAGACTACAAGGAGAAGACCATTGGTTCGAGGGAAGGTTTTGCTGAGATTATAGATCGTATGTTGCTTAACATTTTCTTAATTAAAGATTTTGCTGAGATTATAGATCGTATGTTGCTTAACTTTTTCTTAATTATTTGTATTTTTAATTCTTAAAAAAAAATAAAAAAACGTGATCACGCTCTTCCGTTAGGATTCAATTCCCTTCAACTGCAACTTAAGAAAAAAAGATAGATTTTTAAAAACGAGGTGCATGTAATTAGGGTTTGGTATGGCGTGTGGGTACTGGGTAGTAAATAGTAATTTTGACTTTTATTTTATTTTTAAACAAATTGTTAATTGTTTATCTTTGGGCGAGTGAAAGCGAGACACGTACCAGAATTCCTCGACCTGATCAAGTCGGGGCCCGTGGGGACCCATCTCTGTGAGTTTTTTTGCCAACTTGCGATAGACAAATTCTAATATCTATTAGAGATAAACCGCGAATATAGACAAATTTTATTGTCTATTCATGATTAAACATTAAATTTTTTTTAAGATAGTTCGACTCATTTTGCTATATTTGAAAACAAATTTAAATTTTAACTTGAAACAATTATTCAAGAGTGGTTTGTTTCACAGATTAGACATTTGATAAGCTTGTTTGTTTTACACGATTTACTTTTTAAATTTCAAAATATTATTATGTATGTAATTTTATAAAATCATCTGACATGGTTTTTTAATATTGTCATACAATATAATTAATTCATAAATTAATACCAATTGTTCGTCTGTTTACTATATATGATTATATTATTTAGACTTTATAAACTTTAACTAATATATTTACTGTTAATATTATAGTTTATCAATTTATCCAAACTATTTAATACAAATTTCTATTATTAATTATTTACTTTTAAATAATTTATTTACTTTATGAATTAAAGTGAAGAAGTTTAATTAATGTTTTATGTAAAGATGATAATTTACTTTCATTTTTAGTGATAAATAGCTAATCAATATATTAAATAAGATAAAATTTAATTAACGACTGCAAAAAAATTTCTTTACATTTGATTGAATAGTTATTTCATTTTGGTTTCTAAATAAATACATATATTTTGTTTTAAAACATTAATTATCATGTATATATACAAACATGAGCATTAATTATTTAATATATTTAAAATTTAAAATATTTAATATATATGGCTATGAAACAATATATATGATCAAAGTAGATTGTAAATGATTAATTCCACGCAAATAGTTTTTAATATAAAGACAATTTATTTTAAATAACTAAAATGTCTATAAACTTATAGATACTTAGGCGTTAAACAGGGAAAGATTACGATTAAATTTGATAAAATATGCAAAAAAAAAAAAAAAATTGAGGTTTAGAATGATCAAACTATAAGTTTGATGTGAGAGTGTATATAGTAACATAATCAAATAAAATAGAATCGAGGAAATGCAAGGGTAGAGATGTTAGTTTTTTCCTTAGGCTAAATAGAAAAGGTGACGAAGAATGCATTCTTGTTTTCTGCTTAATCATGTAAAAAAAAAAAAAAAAATCAAAATAACGTTTATATGATTCAAACCATAAAATGACACATTTGAGATGTTTGGTCATGCTACACTAAAACTTAATTTAGAATGTAATAATAAAGATTTCATTTGGTAATAATTTTGATTTTAATTTTGTGTTTTGGAAACTTAGGTTGTTTCTCCCCATTTTCCAATTATGATGTTTTTATTTGTTAAATAAATACTTGAATTTCTAGTTAATTCTAAAAAAAAAAAATCAAAGTTTTTTTTTTTTAAACTACATATTTTTTTTTTTGTTAGTCTTAAAAACTTGAAAAAATTGTATATCTTAAAAATATTAAAAGGATTAAATTGAAAATTTCAGAACTCCAAACCGAATATGAAAAAGAAGAAATATAAGGTCTATTAGGTAGAGAATTCAAATTATGTTTTATTAGATATGTGTTTGTTGGGCAACCCGGATACTATTTTCAAAAAATGTTTTCGAAATTTGTAATCCAAATAGTATAAATTATGAAAAACAACATTTTGGTATTTTTATTGTATCCAAATTTTAAAATTAAAATTTAAAATTTAAAATGCAGAATTATATTAACTTAAGATAAAAACATTTGGAAATATAAAATATCATGTTATAAACTCAATTAATTAAAAAATGTAACATATATCACGTAACGTATTATAAATTAATATTAAAATATAATAATTATACAATTTTTTTAAACATAAATAAAGTAATAATTATTTATTGTTAACTATGTATTTGTGAGTAACTGCAAATTATTTTATAATTCGTAAATATATAATATCAAACACATGACAATGGTTTAAATTTAAATTATAATCCAATTTCTACATTAAAACAACTTTGTTCTTAGAGTTCTGTTTTCAAATTATTTCCCACGTAATACTTGTTTCAGTTTAAGGGCGTAAATGGGCCTGGGTCAAAATTTAAAGCACGGCCGAGGCCCAGCCCAGGCCCAGAAACAAACAAAAGTCCTACCGCGTCATCGAAACGCGACTGCTTGGCGCGGACGCAATCTGAGCTTCCGAAGGCGCTCATATCACAGACCGATGGAAGAAGAAACCTCAAAGAAATTCAAATCCATAGACCGCCATATTCTCTTGCTCCTGGGCAAAACCTCCATTCCCAAGCTCAGCCAATTCCAATAGCGATTATGGCCGTCTCATCCTCCGGTCCCATTTCCCTTCTTCTCCTTTACATCCTCTATTTTTCCCTCCTTTGCCACGCCGCTCACGACACTGCCTCCAAGAGTATCTCTCTTACCCTTTCCTAGTTTCAATGTTTGTTTGTTTTCTTCCGTTTTTAGGTTTCTTACGAGGTTTTGATGTTTATGGGTGGTTTTCTAGTCTGTGAGAGAGGGGTTTTCGCTTGGTTTTGTGGGGGGAATGCCTGAGTTTGCAGTCGGGGTGCTTTTTTAACATTCTGGGTGGCTGTCTTTTTGTCTCCCCGAACTGGGATTTCGAATTCATGCCACATTTTTGCAAGTTGTTTTGAGTGATTTGACTGCGGATTAGGGTTTGCTAGTTTTTTTTTTTTCTTTCTCTTTGTTGTTCGTTTGAGACGATTGTAGGCTGTAACTTGTATTGTAATTAGTTCTTTGTCAGAGTAAAAGTAGAGGAAAAACGAAGATGTAGTTTCTAGGGCCCACGAGTGTGCCAATTCAATTCCAAGTCCTTTTTCTACCAATGTGTCGTGGTTTTATCGTCAGGGCATTTCTTTATATGGCCATCTTTCAAGTTCAACGTGTCTTTTTAATTGAGTTTCATATTGGATCATTTTGTGCGCACGTTCAAGATCCTTATATAATACATTATCTCCTTTTATTGTTTTTTCCTGCATATCGTATCTGATATATGTTTGCTGATTTAACGTTCTGATTTAGCATCGAGGGGCTTGTAAAGCACAGTTTGGCTAATAACAATCTTGTGCGATTAATTTGTTACATTTATGTATTTTTTTTGTTGCACTTCTTTAGTTAACATCCTTGGGTTTAACCTCAGCATTACAATTGACAGGTATTGACCTTGAGCACCCAGCTGAAGATGTCTTTCCATCTTCACTTTCTGGTGCCAGTGATATACAGTGTGATCGTGTTCGGATTTCTGGTCTGTCAAGATTAAAACTTGGAAGTTTTGCCAGTTCTTTTCGAGTCACTGCAGTTCCATCTGTTGCTATTCCTGAAAGACAACATACAAAAATTCAGGTTTGTTTTCACTGGTAAGTGGAATACCATAGTCTGATATTCATTGCTCTCTAGCCTCTTCTGAACCGAAGAAGACACGAGTATTGGTGCTGTTTACAATTTGCACCGTCCATGGGCAAGTCTCAATGGATAGAATTTGAAGTCTTTTTGAAACATTGAATACTAGCTGAACTACAAGTCAAAAAATTGGGAACTTTTTGTTGTCTGTAAAAGATGCTCCAAAACAACACTTCTAATACTTTTCACTGTAAATTTTGCAGGAACAACTCAATTGGATTGTGTCAGTGTGAAGATGATGAGTGGAAAACTTTTCAAAAGGGGTTGTGGAGCTCCACCATGTCTCCTTATGAAGTCAGATATATTGATGTTAAAGTCATTAGTGCCACACCTCTAAGTGGTCCTGTCACAATTGCGATTGAAGAAGGTGTTTATAACATTTGGCTATTGAGCTTCCTCAGTCTTTAATTACTTTACTTGTATGTTAATTTCTTTTCTAATTTCTTGCAGATTTTCAACAGTGGCGTCTGTTGTGTCTAGCGTTGGGATTTATGTTGCTTCTGCTTGCTCCTGTTGTCAGCAGCTGGGTTCCTTTTTATTACAGCAGTTCGATGGCCATCGGAATTTTCCTCGTCGTGTTAATCATTCTTTTTCAGGTACTAAATATTAACGATAGAAAAAAAATCTTATCCAAGATAAGACTAACAATAATTCTTTTAGCCTCTCTAGTTCTATTATATGAGGGCAATTTGTTTAAGTAATTTTTTGTTTTGGGGGCATGACCTTGGTAAAGGGCTGAGAGGTATCCTACGGGTTTCCTTGACACCCAAATGTTGTAGGGTTAGGTGGGTTGGCCCATGAGATTATTTGAGGTGTGCGTAAGCTGGCCTTGACACTCATGGATATAAAAAAAATGTGTACTTAATTTATCTGAATGAGAATTGGAGGTGGGTTGGTGCCAAAAATAAATATTTGGCATTAAATTTTCTTATTTTCCTGTATTTTGTTAGATAGATTTTAATCATGAGATTTGTGAAGCTTGGAAGAAATTAGGGGTTATTTCAGGTTTAGGTTAGATTACGATCAACTCATAGATTAAGATAAATTAACCCTGATCGTGATCACTTTATACCAAATCCTATCAACTGATAAAACAATGAATACGTTAATATTGCATAAATAGTCGTATGTAACTTGTCATCATAATTATGAAACCTTCTCTAACATGAATTTTATACTTCACATATCAAATCGTTATATTATATCTATGAACTCTTGGTCATATTTACCGTTTACAACAATATCTCTCACGATGTTTAGAAAATGGTCTTTTATCTAAAAAGGAATAAAAAGACAATTTATTGCTTTTATATTAAAAACAAAAATATTTATCCAAAGTTTAATGGCAGTGTAATTTGTATTTTGCTACAGTTATTATTTTTTATGATTACTCATTTACTTCAAGGAACCATTTCTACTGGTTTCCGCATGAGAATCTTATTATCATTTGGATCACTGAGCTTTTTGTTTAAACTTCTGGAAAAATATTGAAATAGTTTAATTTTCAGAAATAATTGCACGCAATTAGTAATTATTGGAAATTGATTGTGGACTATTTCACCCTACAAGATTTGGATAATGCAAATTTCACAAGCAAGTATTCATGGATTATAGTAATGAAAAATTTGAGTCCATTCCTTATCTTTGTCAATTTGGTGGTTGATGAAACAGAACCTTCGGTGAATAGTATCTTATTTATAAGCTCAAAATATTTTCTTCTCCTTACTGGTCTGTTAATCTTGCAGGGAATGAAGTTATTGCCAACTGGAAGGAAGAATGTCTTTTACCTCACTGTATATGGATCAGTGGTGAGTATAACCTTAAGAGTTTTTGCATTTACTTATTTCAGTCAAGCATTCCTTGAAAATTGCCTCGTTGTCTTTTCCAGCTTGGAGCAGGATCCTATCTTGTTCACCACTTCGCAATGTTGGTAAATTCAATTCTTCTCAGTTTTGGACTGAAAGAAGAGATGCACAATCCTGTAAGTCTAAGCTCGTCTTTCTTTTACTTTTTAATGCATTTCAAGTGAGATTCTTAACTTTACCTTTTAGGGGATGTTTGATAAAGTGGTATGGGTTGAGTTGGATTGGGTTCGGTGGTTATTCATTACCCATGTTTGTTAGGCCCATAAGGAACGGTAGGTTTAATAATCCACCGTTTTTACCCAAGCAAAACCACCCTAGAAACCGGTGAGTTTAATTATTTTCCTTTCCTTCTCTCTTCCCTCATCTCCTTCTCTCTTCTTCCGCTGTTCGGTTTCTCCCCTCTTCTCTCTTCTTTTGCCATTTTTCCTTCTCTCTTCTTTCGACGCTCCGTTTCTTCCCTCATCTTCTCTCTTCTCCCGCTGTTCGGTTTCTTCCCTCATCTTCTCTCGTCTCCCACTGTTTGGTTTCTTCCCTCATCTTCTTTTTTCTTTCGCCGTCCCTCTTTCTTCTTCGATTTTCTTTCTGCTGCTATCTTTTTTTCGGAGTTATGTTCTCTTTTTTGACTTTTCATGTTTGCATTTTGATTTCCCCATTTTTTTTTTGGCTTCTTCGCATGTTAGAGAGAGAGAGAGAGAGAGAGAATCTAACTCCCCATATAATTATTACCAACTCAACTCATGCGCGACAAACACCCCCTTGGAGTGCAACAATATAAAGATGTTCATTACATCATATGTATGAGCTTATAGTATTTATTTTATTTTATTTTTTGGATTAGAAACCCATGGAGATATATATTATAGAAAAAAAAGGAGAAAGGGGACTGCCCTAAAAAGATAAGACGATCCCGAATGTAAAGGAGTTACAACAACACAAAAGATTTTACTTACATATTTATTTATTTATTAGAAACATACTTTTCATTCTCAAAATAGGAGCTACAAAAGGAAGGAAGATGGAATATCCCTACACACCAAGGGATTACAAAAAAATGCTCAAGTAGTTACAATTTGAAATAAACTCTAACTACAAAATAATTTAGAAGTAGACCAACTAGATTCCGTAACATGCTCTGGTGATCGAGGGCTGCTTGTTGCAAAATAAATGAATGAGACCTTATTTAATCTAAGGACTGAGATCAGTGACCTATGATTACATTGACATTACTTTTTCTTTCCATCGATATATTTTCTAATTCTTGATCCTTCTTTCTCATATGCTTACAGGTTGCCATTTTTTTACTTTTGGGTATCGTTCTTTCTGGAGCTGCCTTGGGTTACTGGATTGTCCGGAAGTTTGTGATCTCAGAGGATGGGAATGTTGATGTTGGCGTGGCCCAGTTTGTAAAATGGGCAATGCGTATTATTGGAGCCATGTCTATCTTTCAGGTGTGTGGCTTTTGTCTTTGGATTTGTGCCACATTTAAACGAATTAAGAATTTCATTAACCTGAATAAAGTACATAATGAAGTGGGGGAATCAGAAAGAAGTTGATTTCTCGGTGTACCCTTTCCAAATATTTTGTTATGACTGGAGTAATATTTTCCAAGTTCATTTGAAGTTTTTTTTTAAAGAAAAAAATCTTCAGTATTTAACTATTCTGTATCTTAAGTCTTAAGTCTTTATAAGCAATATAGTCAAGTGCTTAACTGTCCTGTGGTTCATTTATTTTACAGAGTACCCCTGATGCTCCTTTAGCACTTGGTGCCTTTGTTTGTTGTTGGGCCGTCTGCTATCTTATCTCTTCTTTGAAGCGGCGTGGTACCATGTAAGTCATCTACTCGTCTATTTACTTTCTAAAGTGGTGTTGTTAGGTCTGAGTTCAATAGTTCCTGCCTTTCTACTTCCTTTGCATGTTTAAAGCAGATACTTTTCAATCAAAGAATTTCATCTTTGGAGCAATTTCAATCATTTTTGTGCTCTGCTGCATCTATGACAATTAAAAGCTTTCACTTGTTTCAGTGCTGGATATGGACATTTGATAAGTGGATAATTGATCTTCACCTCGGAGAATGCATAATTGAACTTTTCTAAGTTACTGTGGTTAGATTGGGGATCATTTTTTATCCTAAAATGTCATGCAAAATAAGTATGTTTAGTGGATCTTGGGAAACATAAAACATTTCATCTCCCCTTTTTACCTTTTTATCTTAACAATAACAGTGGCTTCTTATTACTTCCTTAAAAAACAGGTCAAGTATGTGAAAATCCTGCTTTAGTCTAGTAGCTATTTGCGAAGGCCTGGTTAAGTCATCTGTGTACCAATGGTACTGTTTACCTTATCCACTCATACTCTTGTATTAATTGCCTTTGGCTGGGTTCCTTCTACCCAGCCTCTCTGGTTGTTCTTTGTTTGTGTGCTGAAATATGGTTTCTGATATATATAAAATACTAATCATATCATCAGACCACCTAAAATAGTTTTATTTTTGTAGGAATCAATCATATTCTGGATCTGGTAGCCCTTGGAACCGGCAGAATAAGCAAATTGTAGGGAAGCGGATTCGTCCTGAATTCCTTAGCCGATCAAGCCCTCAAGACAGGAAATGGAGAGTTTCTGACAGCCACAGCCCAGCTTGGCCAAATTCACCTGTTAAAGGTGCTGTTTTTAAATTTGTTATTGGCCGTTCGCTCTATTGTTTCTGCTATTGTACATGTTGACTGTCTTTCGTTCTGCCTCTTACCATTTTCATTGTTTGATGTGTTACTTGCAGGGGTGATCTCACCGTCCTCTGGGATGCAAGATCGGGACTACTACTCAACCTTCCACAAGACCCGCAACCGAAAGAAGTTCACAAAGAAAGCCTGGGATGATTTCACTAGAGATTCGACCCGACAGGCACTGGCAGAGTGGGCATCATCCCCTGAATTCACAGATTGGATCATGGAGCATGCGGACAGGATTCAACTGCTCCCAAGTGATAGTTCAGATGAAGCTGTTGGAAGTGAATCTGATTCAACCAATGAGAATGTTGTTGGTAGTGGCAGTAGGTTCAGCTTTTTAAACTGGTAAGACTGGGCATCTGTATCTGCTAACACGGATAACTATAGGATCTAGGTTATTAGGTTCTTAGGAAATTTGATTGTGTGGTTGAGATGAGCGAGTTTGGCAAATTTTCTTAACCACAAATCTAACAGCTAGAGGTGTCTCATAGATTAGGTCACTTGTGGATCTGGAACCCTAAGATGTGGAAAAGCCGACTTGGCCTGTCACTTCAACAGTATCACACACCATGTTATATCTTTCGAATGAGCTTATTCGAATTGACCAATATGGAATTGAGTCAATCTAAGAATGTAACCATGGCTGGATGTGTTATATGTTTCGGAATGATCCATGATTCAACACAATCTATGACTCTGCACGCCAGAGACGTGGCAGGATTCGTTTGACACCTCTACACAGAGCTGATGTTAGGGCATTTTTTTGGGCATATAGGACTGAAGCTACATACCTCCCAAGTTGAGTTTCATAACTGTTTGAATGTATGAGAATGGG
The DNA here is from genome assembly GCA_031780015.1 of Citrullus colocynthis. Lineage (NCBI taxonomy): Eukaryota > Viridiplantae > Streptophyta > Magnoliopsida > Cucurbitales > Cucurbitaceae > Citrullus > Citrullus colocynthis. The sequence continues at coordinate 379,673 of QLSR01000003.1, read as the reverse complement.
TGGTGCAGTTTCTTCACTTTCTTTAGAACAGTCATGTCTTTTTCAAGAAGATTCTAATTGTAATCATTGATCTTTTGTAATATCTATCATTTAATTGACTACAATTCATGTAGATTATTTTGATGAGACATTTGAATTTCTTTATGGGAATGTAAACTTAAGAAACTTGGAATATATAGATGAAAATAAAGATAGATGACTTTTTAAGTCTCTGGCTAATTTTTAACATTGAGAAAAAATAATTTATGGGTGAATGAATAATAAAATGTTTATATATATATATACATATTGGTTCATGTAATTTGGATTTGATTCCATTTAAATTTATATAATTTATTTTTGGTTGTTTTTATGCTTGTCCTCAATCATTGCTAGTAAAGTTAATGGTTGTAATGTTTATGTGTTATGATTTGATAGCTAAGATTTTCTCATGTGATTATTTTAATTAGCCTCGCAAACGTACCCCATTGGTTGTTAGATTAAATAATTTAATTTGTGTTCTGTTAATTAATGTTAGTGGTAAGAATTAAAAAAATACACAATACAAAAATTTAGGCATGTAATTGAATTAAAAATTATGAAGCTTGTGGATTTGTTTTCCCTTTTTTTTTTAAGATGAGATATGCAAATCATAACCAAAACAAAACAATAACCAAATCATTTCTCTTGAAAAATAAGGTGACAACAGAGGCTGAAAAGACATCAATTTCAGACATAAAAAAATTTAGAAGAAGAGACTAAATAAGCTAAGTTTTGGCCTACTTTGAAGAGAAGAAGAAACTAAATAAGCTAAGTTATGAGCTACTTTGTTCTCTTCTTTAAGGAGTTTACAAATGATAACAATATTAAGGGGAAGCAAGGCTAAATAATTCAACCTTGAAGAAATCAGAGTTCACAAGGTTCAATAATCTCACAACCTCCAAAGATCTGATTTCCACCAAAGAATCCTGCCCATGCCACCTATGACACAACACCTTCAAGCCTTCTTCCACCACCATAGCTTCAAGAACCTTCACACCTCATCTGTAACCAATGAATTTGCAACCTCGTGAAATAGGCTAACCGAGATAGTGTCTTAAGATCCAACCCAAACCCCCATTTCTAAGAGAGCTAGACCAAGTCACATCCACATTAAGCTTCCAACGATCCTCCATGGGAGCAAGCCACCCACACTTCGGATAAACAAACCTCAAGAGGGAGAGGGAGGGTAGTAGGATTAGACGAACCGCACAAAAATAACTTTTTCATTAGAATTCTCTTGGTCGAATCTAATCACATCCCTCTGGTTCCATAAACTCCAAAGCATTGTAAGAATTTAGACCAACATTAGATGGATAGAAAATTCCTTATAGACTTGGAAATTTTACACTCCCGCATTAGCTGGTACGTAGTTTCCAAATGCTTCCTACAAAAGAGACTCGAGAGATTAGTAACAATTCCGTTTTTAAAACGGTTACTATCAATGGAGATGATATCAAAAGATCAAGTTAGACAATATTTAGATTGAATACCTATAGCTTAAAATTAAAACCAAACTTATTTATGTTTCATTTGAAGTATAGAGTTTATATTAAATATTACATGATTGACTTAGTTTGCAATAAATCACTTCAACAAGACAAAAAGTTTCTTTAGAAAAAGAGAGAGAGAAGAAAAATGTTAGAAAAGGGTTTTTCCCCCTCCCTCTCTGAAATATGTTAGAAAAGCTATTAGAGAATTGTTTTGTGTTTTGTGAGGTTATGTGCATCACTTTTCAAATTAACTTATTTTGTTAAATGGTAAAAGAAAATACTTCTCAACTTTATCATTGGTTTAAAACAAATCTATTTTTGTCCTAAAAATCATTTTTTTTTTAAAAAAATTATAGTATTACCTTTACTACTATGCAAATATGTTAGATTGTTAGATGAAAATTGAAATATGGAATGGCAGATGATTATATAAACTATGATGAAAATTTAGCAACTAAAAATGCCATTTTTTTTTCAAAAATTAGTTAATGTTTGTCTTTTTGACAATTTGTGGGGTGGGGGAATTGAACATCTTCGAAGTTGATAATACAAGCCCTATGCCATTTGCGCTATGTTTATTTTGGCAAGGTCATTAGAATTTAGTTCATATGATTTATAATTAAGATTTTAGTCTATATGGTTTGATGAAAGTCTCATATATAATCTTTATCATTAGAAATGTTTTATTTTCTCATGAGACCCAACCCTAACGGAGCAGAAATTTCCTGTTAAGGTGGCAAACGTGGGAGGAAGTGGGGAAAGAAATTCCTGTAAGCTAAATAGGGACAACACCTCATTTTCTATCCCCGCTTCGTTTGCTACTTTTTAAATTTATTATATTTGAATTCTAAGTTTTATTGTTTAGTAGGTAAGATAATAAACATGTCTGAATTGAACATTCAAATTTAGATTATTAAATTATATATATATGAATAAATTTGACAGATAATTATTTCTTTTTAATAGAAAAGTCAAATAATTCTTCTTAAAATTCAAATTGCCCACGTGGAATTAATTATATAAAAAATTAGTGAAGAATATAACTATTTAAGTAAAACTTTTAAATAGTTATCATTTTTGTTTTCTTTTTTGAAAAAAAAGAAAAAAGGTTTCCATGTGAAATTCGAACCCCGCGAAATTAAATGGAAATTTTTTTAGAATGAGGAATGACATGAGAAGTGAAGATGAGGACTAAGAGGGTATATCCACTTTGGCCCAGCCATAGACAATCCACTTTGGCCCAGCCATAGACAATCTTTGGGTAGAGACTATTATGAAAATTTTATCAAAACATAAAGCATTATTATAAAATTTATAAGATAGTGATTTTTTTTTTTTTTAAAAAATAAATTTAAAATTACAAAGGCCAAATTTGTAATTGACCCGTGCATTTACGAAGGCGAACTCTTGATTTTCTTTTTTCCTTTAAAGCTTGCATTGCGAAGCAAAAAGAAAGAGACGACTGAAGAAGATTGAAAAAGGAGAGGTGAATAGTCATTTTCCACGGAATCAATCAAAAAACCAAAAAAATCCTAAATCCTTCTTCCTTCTTCCCCCAAATCTTCCATTTCATTCTCTTGTAAAATCTCCCGCAAAAGCTTCACAAACTCCATAACCCATTTTCCTTTTCGTCTTCATCTTCTCGACCTAGGGTTTTAATTCCGTCTTCAATCCCATGAACATCTCATTTCCTCACCCATAACAAGATGTACTCGCCCAACAAAAGCCCCTTAGCTTCTCCCACCAGCTCCCGTTCTGTTACCGAGACTATTAATGGCTCCCATAACTTTGTGATCAAGGGTTATTCTCTCGCTAAGGGGATCGGCGTAGGAAAGCATATTGCGAGCGAGAATTTTTCCGTCGGAGGCTACCAGTGGGCTATATACTTTTATCCTGACGGTAAGAATCCTGAGGATAATTCGGCCTATGTGTCAGTGTTCATTGCCTTGGCGAGCGATGGCACTGATGTCCGTGCCTTGTTTGAGCTCACTTTGGTGGACCAGAGTGGTGATGGAAAACACAAGGTGCATAGTCATTTTGATCGCTCGCTCGAGAGTGGGCCTTACACGCTCAAGTACAGAGGTAGCATGTGGTAAGAATTCTATTTGTGTTAATGTTTGAGTTTTCTCCTTTTTGTTGCCTGTGAATGAATTTAGAACCATGGATAATGGTTATTTGCCCGGTGTTTGTTCAATTGCCATTCTTTTTGACGTGTTTAGAGGACAATTAACAAATATGAAAAGGATGTTTTAGATTTTCAGATTGGGAATATATGGATGAGGACTATTTTTACCTTTTATATCAATGTTGATAGCTTAATGAAGCAAGGTGGCTCTTTCAACAACCATTATCATTTCGAGGCTCTGATGCATACTGAAGTTGTGAATCCTCAATGATGAACATATGGGATGATTGAGGAGGAACCATCGGATGTGCTTCATTGCATACCCTGCAGTCTGTGTGCTAAATTACCTATAAAATTTCTGATCAGCTTTTTCCCTTCCAAATAATAAATGAAAAATTTCATTGAATTAATGTAAAGAACCAAATGCTCAAAGATACAATGACCTCCCAATTCATAAGAACATTTTGCAAAGGAAATTTCGAGAATGGTTTAGAAAGAAACATAATTGTGATGGCAAGCCATTGATTTTGCTTGTTCTAAAAAACTCTTTCATTGCGTTCCTACCAAATTTCAGTATTAATGGCTTTACCTGCATTTTCCCATATGGAGGTAAGGAAGGCCCACGAGAAAAGAGAAAGAATATGGCTCTTAGAGCTATTCAGCTATCTGAGAGTATAAAGTACGCATTGCAAATTAAAAATCCATAGTATTTGACTCCAACAAGCCTTAGCAAAGAATTAATCAATCTTGCTTCCATGGATCCACAGAACATTATGAGCACATTGAGGTCTTAAAAGCCATATTTCTTTATTTCAGTCCACCAACTTCTAAACCTCCATCAGTTTGAGATTTAGAAGTTGAATTCCATCTGAAAAGATAGGCCAGCTTGCCACCATCATCGCTTTCCCAAAAGAAATCACATGTTCCTCTCAATATTGAGATGAAAGGAAGAAATCCTTATCCATACTTCCCAAATTTATGGCTAATAGTGTCCCATTAGACACAAAATGTTTTTCCAATGGCCTTCCAGCACACATTTTTTAGCCACACATATGAACTATCCACGAGGTGTTTCATTATATTTCTTATAATGTCATGGCGAATATTGTCTCTTTCAACCTGAAATCTTCTAGACACTAAGTAAAGCTATATTGTTCTTCATTAAGTTGCTAACTCAAGGCCTCCTCGAACTTTAGGCAAACACTTGTTGTTTCAATGGGTAAGGTGGATCCCTTTGGCAGTGCTCAACTCTCTCCATTTTCCAGTTCAAAAGAAATCTTTTTTAGGCATCTTAAAGAGGGAGTATGTATAGAGACATATTAGATAAAGTAGCTTCAAGAAGAGAAAGCCTCCCTCATTTAGAAAGGCTGGGATTCCATCCTCCTTTTACTTAATTTTCCTTTTAGTCTCTGAACTTTGCCCCAAATACTCAAGAGGCCACATGTCAAAAATGCAATCACACTCCAGGGCCTCTGTTGAAACTTCATTCCCTTCAATATTAAGACCAACCAAGAGAGGTTTAGAGAGATTAATCCTAGACCCGACATCATCTCAAATGCACTTACATTCTTTAAATTATTACGCATAAAATAGTCACGGGGTGAAGAAAGCAACGCGTCATCATCAAACCACAAGTGAGAAATGTGAGCTCCTCCACCTCTAATGGAGAGCCCCTTGAGAAAGCCATTTCTAATCCATTTTTCAATCAACCTATTGAAAACATCCACATCAATAAAAAATGGAAAGAATCAAGTGGATTGCCTTGCCTTAACCCCCTAGTAGCATGAATTTAACCCTAGGTCTACTGTTAATCAGGATGGAGAAAAAAAATGTTGGTAATGTAGGCTTTAATCCAACCAATCCAACAAGTTCCAAAACCTTTTCACTTTAGCACCTCAAAAAGAAAGTCCCAATCAACCATATCGTAAGCCTTCTCAAAGTTAATTTTGAAGAGCCACCCCTTCTTTTTGTTAATAACAAAGTCATCAAGTAACTTATTGGCAATTAGAATTGGGTCGAGAATTACCTTCATTGGTTGCTACTAATAGTTCGATGGTGGAGGATCTTTTCCAATCTCTTTGCTAAAACTTTTGCATTAAGCTTGTACAAAATAGTGATCAAACTTATTGGTTCGAAATCGACAACTTTGGTAGCACTCTTTTAGGGACAAGACAAATGTACGTTTCATTGATACAGTTGTTCAAAACGTTATATTCAATAAAAGTAACGGAACACTGTAAGCACCTCATTTAATGATGTTTCAAACCTTTTTAAAAAATTCTCTAGTATACCCATTTGGACCTGGAGATATGTTTAAACCCAAATCATCAATAGCTTCCTTGACTTTAGTTTTAGAAAAAGGATCTTCCAATAAGGAATTGCCATGGGTGTCGATAGGCTTCTTGTCAATGTTGGATGGAATATAATGGTTGCCACTATTTCTAGTAAGCTTCTCAAAGGAGAACACCAATTCACTCACAATGAAGTCTACTTTGAGCATCAATAGGCTGTAAGTCAAAGCTGAAGATTAACCTTTCCAAGCAACTTTTTTTATTTCTCACGGTAGGATTAGTAGCCACTAACTGTTGACTTACCTTTAAGTCATCATCTTCTAATTCAACTATAGATAACTACAAATCATTCCAAATCATTTGGCCTTGGCTCAACTACCTCCCTTTCATACTCATCTTCTTTGGTAGCTAGAGAGCTTTGATAATAATAAAAGCCTTCACGAAAAATCTCATAAGTAATACTCCTCAAAATGCTCTCTCCTCTCCCCTCTTCCTTCTCCCCCTTTTCTCCGCCGTCACTATCCCTTCACCAGCCTTTTGAGCTCGCCAGGACGACGTCATCTTCCTTCCTCTTCCTCTTTCGGCATCGATCTGAAATCCTTGTCTATTGAAGTCTCCCATGGAATCAAGATCACTGAAAAATCTAGGGACAAGTCTTTCACACTTTCTCTTAAGAAAGAGTCCCTTTCTTGGCTACACACAATTTTTTTCTTCCTTGATTGAAGCTCCATTGAACCAAAAGTTTAACAAGTCTTGTTTAGATGAATATGATTTATGGGTGGAGAAAGTCTCTAACTGAAAAGTGCTGAGATCACAAAGCTTGGCATCAATGGAGGGTTAAACAAACTTATCCTTCCTTGCGGATCCAACAAATTTGGTTGGAAAGGGTTCTTCCCACTGCGTGATGCTCCATAGACGTCTTTTTCAAACAACAATCAACTTGTCTGTAGACAGACTACACAATCCTACAAAGATGTACTCCAAATAACAAAGGACCCTCTAGACTATCGATCATCTTGTCCATCTTCTTCTATCACAGTCCCACCTTCATCCTCCCCATCCCTCTTTTGCAAGATTGCTGATTTTTACCTTGAAAAGGCTATCATTATCATTAGACAACACTTCCATGATAATTGGCATGACATTCTTAGGGTCTTACAAAGAGAAGTCTCTCTACAACCAAACAAGGCCATCCTAGCAGTTCAGAATGAAGAACAAGGTAAGATTTTACGCAATATTAGAGATTGGTTCAAGGTTGGTCCTTACAAGGTGAAATTTCAACCATGGAACATTGAAACTTTCTATAAAGAATAGCAGGTACCATCGTATGGAGGATGGATCAAGGTTAGAAATTTACCCATCGATAGATGGTCTCTAGAAACATTTGAACATAGTGGAGATCAATGTGGGGGGTTTTTTGGAAGTGGTCCAAAAGACTCTCTCGTGTGGATATGATGGAGGCGTGCAATTAAAGTGAAGAAAAATCACATTGGTTTTGTTGCCGGCCATTGTTCCTCTACCATCTTCATCCTCAGAATTGATCATTGCGAGTATGGATCCATTTTTTGAAGCCCTTCTTCATGTTGGGAGAACTCCCCTTGTCGGCGTGTGAGGTTGCAAGCACAGAGGCCCCTTCCAATTGCAAGATCACTCCCCTCTCACCTATCGAGGAGAGGTCTGACATTGGGTGTAAAGCTGGAGAAACCAACCCCCATCCATCTATTGGTCCATTAATCAAGACTTCTTCAGCCATATATGTTTTACCCGCTGGTTTAAGGTGTGAAAAAAGAAGCCCTTCTAGCTTTACCGAACGTACCAAAGAGTCATTTAACAACCCCAAATTATGATTGTGTAAAGCTGGAGAAACCACCTTTCATCCTACACACGCATTCCTGTGAGCTTTGAACATGCTGTCCTAATTGGTGAAAATGCTCAAAAAACTAACTTTTTGACTGCTGCAACATACCATTCACAACCTACCCCATCACCTATCCCCTCTTTACCACTTACTCCTTTTCAACCTTTATCAACTCCTCTTTCGTTAAACCCTCCCTACCAAACCTCTCTCTCCCCTTCCTCAACCATCTCTCTTCCTCCTCCCCATCAATCTTCCTTAGCACCTTTGGCTACCAACCCATCGGCCAAATCTTCCTATCATCCCAATCCTTCCTCCTCTAGTCACTATTGACCTCCTTTTCAAAGACAATAGTAACCAATCGCCCCCTTCTCCATATTTCTTCCCCTAGACCTATGGGTAACACCATCAACATTCTGAACCCCTCCTTTGCCATGGAAACCAGCATTGATCCTCTCTTAGATACCAACACAAATCCATCAATTAACAACAACATCGTGGAGCCTTCATCCTTTACCAGGCTGTCTTTCGCCCAGATACCAAACACTCCACAACCATTGTTGCTCTTCCTTTAGATGTGGATTCCAATGCTTTTCTATTCAGTCCCATGCCATTGTCTCCACAGACTCGCCATGGGTACTTAGGAGAAGATTGGGATGACTACTTACCTGATGTAACCTAAATGATATCAGGAGCAAAATCTCCAAGAATGCAATCAAAGTCTTTATTATGAATCAAAAGTTATGAATGTAAGAAGACAATCTTTCTATATTTATAGAGAATTGTAAAGCAAACTAATCCTAAACCTAATTAATAAAAGAAACTAATCCTAATCCTAATAATTAAAAAAACTAATTCTAAACCTAATCAATAAAGAATTTGACCAAGAATTTCCTAATTTACTCTAATCCTACCACGTCATTCTATCCCTCCAAAAAAAAAAAAAAAAAAAAA
>QLSR01000003.1:354707-364973 GCA_031780015.1 Citrullus colocynthis | reverse complement strand
ATAAAAAAAAAAAAAAAAAAAAAAAAGAAGAAGAAGAAGAAAGAAATACCTTGAAGTTTGATAATTGGAGCTTGGTCATTGTGAAAATATGTAGAAAACTATGAAAATGCAAAGTTGCTCATTTTTTGAAAGGAGGCCCTTTACTTTTGCTTAATGGGTTCTTTCTAGCATGATCAGTTTTCTATGTTTGTTAGTTTAAAGGTCCTAGAAACGTGGTCAAGTAGATTGTAAAGCTCATAAGAAATTTAATTTGGGCAGGCAGAGGAAGGAAAGGAAGATGAATCTCATCTTGTTGAGTGGAGCTCGATCTCTCCTTGTTATGTACGGGGGCGCTTGGGTTTCAAACATTTTGAAGTCTAGAGATATTTCCTTGGTCTCAGACTAGGTTTGGCATCTTTTTCACGAGGACTACCTTTGGTTTTTAACCATTGTTAGCATTTATGGATTGAACCTTGAGGACGAGAGCTGATTGATGAAGGCGGCAAAGTCCAATTGGAAGGTGCCCCTGGAATTTCTTCTCTAAGTGCAAGCTCTTGATGGAAGGGCCTTTTTTNGGGGGGGGGGGGGGGGTGGGGGGATGTTATGAAAACCAACAATAAGATTCCCTTTTTTTTTCTTTTTCAAAGGGAAGACTCTTAGGGAATGTTTGGGGCGCTGAGTTGGTTATTATAGTTAGTGTTTGGGGTGGAGACTATTTTAGTTTGGGTTACAATAGTTTGTGTTTGGGGTGTTAACTATTTTTGTTTGGGTAGGAAATGGTAAACACTATAGCAAAGAAGAAAAGAGAGAATAAGTGAAAAATCATAAATACTGTAGCAAAGAGGGTTTTAAAAATACTATTTACTATACTTGATTGTAGGTTATATAAATAGTTGTACACACCACTATTATATTTGGTGCCCCAAACATGGAGTGGGCTATAGTAACCTACTCCACCAACTTCTAGTTGGTGCCCAAATGACCCATTTGAGTGGGCTATAGTAACCCACGCCACCACCTCATTAGTTTCTCCACAACATTTTAAATAGTTTTCCTCTCTCTATATTGTAATTGAGTCCAATAGTAAAAATGGAGTGTGACGAAATCTCTTTGAAGGTTGGAATATTATTCAATGGAGGAGGAACTTCCCAGATAGTGAGGTGGTTGACTAGATTCTAGGAAGCATGGACACCTCACTTTTAGTGAAGTGTCCGTGTCGAACATTGATACGTTCAGACACGCTCTTGACATGTGTCAGACATGCAAAAATCTGTGTCTCCTTTTATTTATTATTTTTTAAATTTCAGACACGTGGTGACACACATAGACACACCACCAGACCCATAGACACAAAAAAACCCACTCCTTTCGAATCAACAGGCGGCATTGGAAAGGGAGGGGGATCAAACAACTTTGATGGCGGCAGAGAGAGGCGTGGTCAGTGTAGGCAACTTTGACATCAGCGGCTAAGGGAGAGTAGAATCGGGGAGGAGGGGGAAGGGCAGAATTAGAGGGGAGGGTTGTTGTGGGTGAGGGAAAAGAATAGTGCAGTAATAGGGAAACTATTTAGGGTTAGGGTTTTCACTTTTAAATATGCTTTTGGGCCTCATTACATCCATTCCAATGCGATGCGGCCATGGGTCTCTCTTTCTTAAACGGGTTATTGGTTTTTTTCCCCCTTTTTAATGCCCTTTTATTTTTCTTTATTAATCTTTTCTTTAAACAACCTGTACTAATTATTTTAAATATTTAATAAAAAACTAGTATTTTAAATAATAACATTGTTAAATCTATATAGTTAAAAAAGAAAATAAAATAGTGTCCCCAATGTGTCGTGTCCTACATTTTTAAACATTGGCGTGTTACCCTATTCTGTCGCACGTTTGTGTCCATGCTTCCTAGACTGGATTCTATTACATATAACAAGTACTTACATTTGTTGAAACATGTATCCAATTTGGTCAAGAAACTTTTTATTGTGCTTATACTATCTGCCCATATCTGACGGTGTCAAACACATTAGGATAGAGTGTTGGTGCTTCATAGTTCTAGTGGTTATACAAGAATTCTCTCATCTTTGATGTTTTTGCTCTGTGCTGCCTAATATTATGGTGACTGGTAGGGTTCTGAATCCTAACATATGAACTACCGCTAGCTTTTTCATTTCATGTTCCAGCTATTGAGCATCTTATAAAACTTATTGAATTAATTGATGTTTAATTTTCTACATATGTTTCTTTTTCACTCGTCTCTTGATAACCATCTTCTTGCTATTGGATATGTGAAAAAAATAAATAGTCCTTATAGTTTGACGTCCATTATCAAAGTTCATATAAATACATGAAAAATTTTGTGACTGTGAAAAGGCTTTCCTTTCACCAAATGGAATTGTATGCAAGCGTGCTTTATGGTTTATGTAGTTTTTATTAATAATTATTGTATTACTGTCTTTGGTATTAGGGGCTACAAACGCTTCTTCCGAAGGACTTCACTTGAAACTTCGGTTTTCCTCAAGGATGATTGCTTGAAAATAAATTGCACTGTTGGTGTTGTTGTGTCTGGAATCGACAGTTCAAGACTACACTCCATCCATGTCCCTGAATCTGATATTGGAGATCATTTTGGTACATTGCTGGAAAATGAGGAGGGTTCAGATATCACTTTCAATGTGTCTGGGGAAAAGTTTCGTGCTCACAAGTTAGTACTGGCTGCTCGCTCTCCTGTTTTTGAGAATGATTTTGTGAACATGATGGAAGAGGATAATGATGAAATTCTTGTAACAGAAATGGAACCTAGGGTTTTTAAGGTGAATTCTCTTGAGAACTATTACTTTTGTCACTTCCAATATGTAATCCATGTTACTTGTCGCAGGTCCAATGTGATTCTTCTCTTCTGCTGACAGTTTCTTGCTTTTCATCTGAGCAGGCTTTGCTGCATTTCATTTATAGGGATACTCTCCCAGAAGATGATGAGTTCTTGGAAGCAAGCTCATCTTCAGTTCCGTCCTTGCCTGATTCATTACCTGCAAAACTGTTAGCTGCTGCTGATAAATATGATTTGCCCAGACTTCGATTGATGTGTGAATCTGTACTTTGCAAGGACATATCTGTGAACTCCGTATCCCATATTCTGGCCCTTGCTGACCTCTATCACGCTGCTGATTTGAAGTCTGTTTGCCTAAAATTTACTGCCGAGAATCTTGTTGGTATGTTTTTGGCTGATTTTCATTGAAGAATTACCATTCTATGGATCAATTTCAGCAGCTATGCATATTCCATAACATGGAGTAGAATTATAACATTGTGTTTTCCGGTAATCTTTCTTACATTTAACATGATTGAAATAATACGTACGGTGGTATAGCTGAAATTTGTGTACGCTGCTGAGCATTTGTTTCTATGAATCAATCTGAACATTTGTCTTTTAGGTGACTTGGGCGACATTTTACTTTTCTAATTAGGATTGCACCAGTGTACCCCCGGCCGTCTTTTTCTTCCTCACATCTTACAATTGGTCGAAGAAACTCGTGATTGTTGGTGTGCATCTTCTTGAATAAATGCTTGCTTGGTAGCTGAACCCAGTTTTTCTACTGTCTTGAACTCGTTGATAATATAAGATTTGAATTGATGATGCAGCGTTGTCTGCATAAATTTTGGCCCTTTTGCCTTTGGCTTTATTTAAGGGAACCCAGGTTACTATTGAATTTTCACTTTACAACGGGACCAAGAATCTCAAGAAATTAGGAGCTTGTCCATCCTTTATGATTTCTTTAATTACTTTTTTCATGTTAAGAATCTGACTTGTGGATAAACTATTTTCTGAAAGGAAATATTATAGGCCCCAGTCCGTTATACATCCTCCGGGAGGAAGCATTGCAAACCTAATTAATAGGGTAGTTACATAGTTGTTATTATTATTATTTCTAATAGTAAACTAAGAAAATTTATCCGCACACAGAAACCAAAATGACAAAAAGACTAAAGACAAGGGTAGAGAGAGCTTCTCCCTAAAGCATATAACAATAGAGTGATGCTTTGAGGAGATTTTGTGTTGTGGGACCCTCGCTATGTAATTCTGTTAGACTGTTACCATAGATGAATACAGAATCTCCTGAGATACTAGCACCTTTTGGCAGAGTCTCGAGACCGAGTTTTCGGGCTTCTTGAATTCGGGATAGGGCTGGATTCTGTTATAATTTATGTTAAAATAAGTGCTATTTCGGCTGTGCTCTTACCAATTTAACATGCACGATGACATGCATTATTTGAAGAAGTCTCTTTTCTTTATCTTGGATGTGGACGACTTTTCTTTATTCAGTGACTGATTGTCCAAAGGTTTGGTGCAGCCGTAATGCAATCTGATGGGTTTGAGTTCCTCAAAGAAAACTGCCCGTTGCTGCAGTCAGAGCTTTTGAAGACAGTTGCCGGGTGTGAGGATGAGGAGCTTAGCGGAGGAGGAAAGAGTCGTAGCGTGTGGGCTCAATTCTCCGATGGTGGGGATACAAATGACAGGAGTGTGAGGCAGCAGACATGGGAAAATGGAGAAAGGAGTCGAAACCTGTGGGTGCAGCATTCCGATGGCGGCGATGCTTGCATACGGAGTCCAAGGAGAGAAGGCTAACACACATAATTGGTAACTTACTATTGTGGTTTGTATAATAACATTTATGACATAAACTTCAGAACTACTGAGTAAAAGCGAAGATTTGTAGTAGCAGTAGAGAATGTAAAGGGAAAGCATTGCTTTTGTTGTCTATCCATTGTATGTGGAATCAGGAAATTGGCATTTGTGCTTTGACTAAATTGCTTTGGAAGATGTCATAATCTTTGTAATGGAATGTTGCTGGACTGAATAAAGCTTTACTTGTTCAGAACTAAACGGATTTTTGTAAATCAACTTCAGCACTGTCTTTTCTTCTCCCCAAGTCCCATCCCCATCCCCAACCCCTCATATTTCTGCTGAGTTTACTTTCACAAAAAAAGGGGTGAGAATTTGAATTTGAACTCCCAACAGCCATTCGGGGATCATCTGTTTTCGGTTTGTGTTTTGCTTTGTTTGGGAAAGTTGTGGAGGAGAGATTAACAAGTCCTCTTTAAAATGCTGGGAGCATTTTGTATTGTCTTAGGGAATATGCGCCTCTTGATGTCAATATATTGTAAGGTAATGCTTTTACATATTGGTATCAGAGCATTTGAACTTGGGGAAATCAGAAGTTAGAAGGAAATAAGCTTAATTTTCAAAAACCAAATGGTTAAAACTTAGTTTACAAAACTAACTGGTTACGAAACGAAGCTAGATCACCCATTTATAAAGGTTGGGGTGATTAAAGATACGTTTACAACACTTTTTAGCATCTAAAAAGTGGACTCTTGTGGCTGCAACTTTTTTGACCCGTTCTCTCTCTCTTCTTATTCTTCATGGATTTGTTTGTGATGAAAGGATGAATCGATTGGAAGTGACAATTCTAATTGATTGTGAGGTGATCTACAACTTCATTTCTTAAAGGTTGGTTGGTGGATACTCTCAAATTACAATTGATAGAGATAACATATTATGGAGAATAATTATCGAGACAGGGATAAAAGTAAAAGGCAAGAATGTGTATAAAACAATGATGCTGACTTAACGGTTATTGAACTTGTTACCTCTCACGTGTTAATGTGGTGTTAAGTATGCAGTGTTACAGATTGAGATTGATTGGGAATCATTAAACATGAAAGTGAAAGTAGACCATGGAGCAAACACAAGTGATCATGAAAGGGGACTATTCTCGTGATATTGAAGAGAATAGTCAAAGTTTGGGATGAAATGAACCAGAGCTTTCTATTATAACTCAAAACTCTTTCTTTTACATTTGACCAGAGCAAGTCTGTGATGTTATTTGTTACAAAAACATCAACATCAATAGTTCAAATGCTTAGGGAATATGAAGCTATGTTGGTAGTGTAGAGGTTATATATATATATGTATGTATGTATGTGTATGTGTGTATGTATGTATGTCTTGATTTTTGTTTTTGTTTTTGTTTTGTTTTTCTTCTCTTTCTTTTTTGCATTTGACATGAGCAAATCAACTATGATGTCATCTTTTACAACAACACACCCATCATTAATTAGTTCAGTTGCGCTCCGTTCCACTTACCGAAAGGACTACCATCTTGTAGAGACATTAAGGACATAGACGCATTTAGAAGGCATCCAATTACCTAAGGGTAAGAACATAGACACATTTACAAGACAGAGATAACACGACAAGAGGACTGAGTATTAATTGCAGTAATTACTCAACCTAATGTTAGCCTTTACTCCAACCCAATCTTGTTGGTGAAGGAGGGGGCTAGAGTTTTTGTAATGATTTTCGCATGATCAACAACGTGAGCATCCCTAAATTTTCCTATGTCAGTAATCGAAAGGTCTTAGGTTTATTCTAAGCTTAATCTTGAATGGGTCATTATCAAAACTTGAGAACCCAAACAAACTGGTCGTTCCTAAAAAATGCAATCCAATCCAACCTAATCTAAAAGTTATTCTAATTGAATCCAACCCTCGTGATTCAATGAGGGTTGGTCGAGCTTTTCGAGTTGTCAAGTTCGCTGAACACCCCAATGTTGAATTAATTAAGGAAGAGGTGACTAATAAACCATAACTTGAATCAAACTATTCAATCAAACTATTCGCAACCTTGAGGAGGATGCCAACAATGTACCAAAGTTCTCAACTCTACAAGGCACAAACTAGTTGATTCAAAAGGTCTAAATTGATTCCAATTGTACTTCTTATGTACAATATACAAGGAGAACACTCCAACTTCTTGAAAACTATATATGCTTGATTGGGGAATAGTATTGTGAGGGTATGAATCATACCCTTAAATAGTATATGAAACAATGTATAGTTTGTCAAAGGAATAAAATTTTAACTACCTTGCCTGTTGACCTTTTCAATTGATTGAGATTTAGTGAAGGCTTAGGGCTTGACCTCCCCTCAGTTCCTTTTTTCTTTTGTATATTATTAGCCATAAAAACATAAAAATAACCACAAAATCAAGTGCTTTAGTGGTTTTGACATCCCAACCTCCCATTAGTACCTTTTGACCCTCCTATGTTTGAGCCCCAACTAATGCAATTCCTTCTCTAACTAATGCAATTCCTTCTCTAAATATAAATGGATCTTCACCAATGTCCCAAATTTATGCCAAATTTATGGATAAAAATTGTTATAATTAGTTAATGAAATTTAATCGTGGCTTAATTAGATTATAATTGACCATTTTTAGTCATCAATCTACAAAGTAAGATAATATCTAAATGTATATTGTAAGATAATATCTAAATGTATATGTATATTGTAAATGCATGTTGACATGTCGATGCTAGGCCCAAAAATTAAAAAACAAAGGAAAAATAATTAGAAAATAATATAAAGTTCGGGAGTATTTTGAGGTGAAATGATGTGAATACGAAAGTTTTGGATGATAAAAGACAAAATTCAAATAATTCAATTTTCAGTTAAAATATGGTGTGAAATTTTAATGGAAAAAGTTTGAATGATGTTAAAAACAAATATAGTATTTTGTGGTTGTTTAAAATTCATTTCTTATTGAAAATAAAGCTGAAAATTGAGAAGTTGAAAATAAGAAAAAACACTACATTGATTTTTTTTTTTTCATTTGCTGGAAATGACATTGATGGGTGAAATTATACAATTATGTGTAACTAGATCATAAAATTGAAAAACTTAAATGTAACTAACTTAGATAATTAAGAAAAGAACTAAAATTTTCTCAAAATTTTGAGATTTATTGAAATTTTATCAAAATAGGGAAAAACAAATTTTCAAAATTCTCTTGAATCTTGAAACTTTGTCAAAATGGGGGAAACAAAATCTTGAAATTGATTTCAATGGAAATTTTCCACCATGGTCTTCACCAGTATACAACCACCATAGAGATGTCCATGGGGCAGGTGATATGGGGCCGAGCATGGCTTCCCCGCCTTCGTCCACGCTTCCCATGTCATTTTCCTTCCCTGCAAAATTTTTTTCTGAAGAATTCATGGGATCCGATTCCTACAGGAAAATTTTCTCGTGTGAATTTTTTTTGGGTTGTTTTCGAATATAGGAAAATGCGCCAAACGATGTACAAATATAGAAAAATTTCACTGTCTGTCAATGATAGACTGTAATAGACGTCTATAGCTTGGGTGATAGACTTTGATAGACTTCTATCGCTTAAGTGATAGAAGCCAATCGCGGTCTACCAATAGATAGTAAAATTTTTCTATATTTGTAAATAGTTTGATATTTTTTCTATTTATAATAATTTTCATTTGGTTAAATTATAAAAAAAATGCTCATGAACTATGCACTCTATGTAAAAAATACTCATGAATTTTTAAAAGTTTAAAAAATACCCTTAAACTTAAAAAAAAAAATTAAAAAATACCCTTGCCGTTAGTTTTAGTTTTGTTTCAAAAATTTCATCAAACTTTTCAAAAGTTTCAAAACTACCCTTAACTCAAAAAAAAGTTAAAAAATACCTTCATCATAAGAATATGAACAAAAATCGTTAATACCTAGCTACAATAGTAACTTTAAA
Organism: Citrullus colocynthis; assembly: GCA_031780015.1. Taxonomy (NCBI): domain Eukaryota; kingdom Viridiplantae; phylum Streptophyta; class Magnoliopsida; order Cucurbitales; family Cucurbitaceae; genus Citrullus; species Citrullus colocynthis. The sequence goes on along the minus strand of QLSR01000003.1, from coordinate 356,399 downwards.
ATTTTTTTTTAAAAAAAGTTTAAAATTGCTCCTAACATTAATATGGTGAACAATTTGTTTGAAGTTTTCTTAAGTTTGAAAAGAATGAACTTTAAAACAAATTATATAAATATCCTCATTTTTTTTATATAAATACTCTTATTTTCCTCTTAATTTTCCAATTCTCAACTTACACAAATTTTCTCACCAACCAAAATTTTAAGTTAAAACATAAAATCCCATGAAATCTCACAAAATTCTAAACTCAAAATCTCCCCTAAAACATACCAAAACAATAAATAGTCAAGTATTAAAAAAATGTATTGGCTTAACACACACTCTACTAGCGTTTTTGTTTTTTATTATTTATTTTTATCGTTTTGGTATGTTTAATGGGAGATTTTGATTTAGACTTTTGTGAGATTTTATGTTTTAACTTAAAATTTTGGTTGGTGAGCAAATTGGTGTAAGTTAAAAATTGAAAAATTATGAGAGCAATGAGAATATCTATATGAACAAAAATGAGGATATCTATATAATTTATTGTAAAATTCATTCTTTTTGAACTATTGAAAATTTCAACATATTATCGTTATGAGCAATTATAATTTTTTTTTTAATTTAAAGTTATTTTTGCAGTGAGGTAATAACGATTTCTATTCATATTTTTACGGTGACGGTATTTTGAACTTTTTTTTTTGAACTAAGAGTATTTTTTTAACTTTTGAAAGTTCAGGGGCATTTTTTAAAACAAAACTTTAACGGTTTTCATCCAAAACTAATGACAAAGGTATTTTTGAACTCTTTTTGAAAGTTTAAGGGTATTTCTGAAACTTTTGAAAATTCAAGGATATTTTTGACACCAAGGGCATAGTTCAGAGGCATTTTGTATAATTTAGCTACTAAATTTCCAATTAATTTTTTTTTAAATATCATCAGTTCCATATAGATAATTTGAATTAATGAGAAATTACTTAAATTTTTTTAGTAGAAAGAAATAATTACCAATCAAATGAAATTTAAAGGTTAAATTCATACATATTCAATATCTTAACCATTTAAACAATAAAACTTGAAATTTAGATATAAATATTTATATAATAACAAAAACATAACATTAAATTATTATAATAAATAAATAAAAGAGGCCAATGGGTGGGGACACATGGATGGGGGCAGAGACTAATAATGCATTCCCCATCCTTGTCCCCATTCACTTCATTGAGAATTTTTCTTCCCCATTCCCCGCCTAAATGAGGAATCCCCCATCCTATTTGGGGTGGGTCCCCGCAGGACCCATCCCATGGAAAAAATGAACATCTTGCCACCACTATTTATTTTGAACCTAAAAACAACTTCATTTAAGTAATACACATATTTTTCATATCTAAAACCAAATTGTTGCCAATAATTGGAAATTACTTTTGTAAGATACATTACTTGTATAGATTTAGCTTTCATGGCTTCAATTACTTATAGTCACGCACGCATGCACACAATTGTTAAACACAAATTTCATTATATAAAATCTTGTAGTGGCAATTGTGATGTACTAAATTAATTGTTCAGGTTGAAATAAAAGTGTGAGTTCAAACTTACCTCTCTACAGAATTGAGCTGAAGCTTGATGGATGGTTCACACAATTTGCATTTCAATTCTCACATGCAAAAAAAAAAAAAAAAAAAAAAAAAAAAAAAAAAAAAAAAAAAAATA
>QLSR01000003.1:342528-354277 GCA_031780015.1 Citrullus colocynthis | reverse complement strand
AAAAAAAAAAAAAAAAAAAAAAAAAAAAAAAAAAGAGGAACAATGAGTTAGTTTATTTTTCTGTTAAAACAAACTCTGTATTTTTTTAGCTCTATATTAAAAAAAAAGTGTGATAGATAAAGAGGTGAGAGATCGAGAAATAAAAGCAGAAAATGGAAAGAAACAGAGAAGAGTCTTATGTACCTTGTGTTTTCCTCTTGATTTTTTGAATGAAGCTTGTCTATGGTTGTTCTTGAGAGTGGATGTAGGCTTCCATAGCTGAACCATTATAACTCTAAGTTTCTTCTTTGATTTCTTTTACTAATCTTCTCTAATTCTTTGAATTGAATCTGTTGATCTGCTGGAAATAGAGAGAAGTCAAGAGAGAAAGGATGAATGAGACGATTCTTTGCATGTCGAAAATTGAGAGAATGAAAGTGGAATAACTTTACTTTTGTTTTTCATCGGTTTTTCGATTTGGATTCAACCAGTGGAGCTCTATGACTGCCATGTGTGGTCACATTCTCTTCACAATTAGTTTTTACAAATTGGTATCAGAGCCTTTTAGAAGAGATTTGATTAATGGTTGTTTAGAAAGAAATTGAGAAGTTCACTGGAAATAATGATTTTAATTTGTGGTCCAAGAAGATTATATTGATCCTAACACATTAAACGACCCTAAAAGGATTAGAAGATCCTAAAACACTACTTGCATCTTTATCAATAGAAGAAAAGCAGAATATTGAAGAAGTTGCATATAGAACACTCTTGCTGAATATCACAGATAATGTTCTAAGACAAATTATCAGTGAAACCACAACCTATGATGTATGGAAAAGATTGCAAGCTCTTTATGTGAAGAAAGATTTGCCTAATAAAATCTTTGTTAGAGAAAGGTTGTTTTCTTTTAAGATGAATGCCTTTAAATCGATGGATGAAAATCTTGATGACTTTAAAAGACTAATTTCAGAAGTTAATCAAACTGACGAGAAGCTAAGGAAGGAAAGTGAAACAACTATTCTTATTAATTTATTACCAGATTCCTATAATGATGTGAAGGTTGCATTGAAGTATGATAGAGAAAACATATCAACTGTGTGATTACAACCATAAGGTGTAAGTAATTGGACTTTAAATTAGAGACTAAGAATTCAGGAAGTGGTGAAACCTTACACTCAAGAGGTAAGAATAATCACTTCAAGAAAAATAAATTCATCAAAAGGCAGAGATTCACAAACAAAAGCTAGTGATTAAATGCTATCACTGTCACGAAGAGGGTCACATTAAAAGGAATTGTCCTGAAAGAAAGAAGAGAGAATTTAAAGACAATATCAGACAGAAGGAACATGGAAAGTCAGATTTCTCTATTGGAGATGAAGCATTTGTTTATTCAAAAATCCTACCTGCAACTAATGAGAAGGCCATGAAAACAAACACTGAGGATAAGGAAGACTAGGTGATTGCTTAGGTTGTACCTTTCACATGACTTCTTATGGTTTACATCTTATGAAAAATGGGATGGAGGCTCAGTGTTCATGGAAATTATCATGGATGTAAAGTTGTGGGAATCGGGACTGTAATGCTTAAGTTGCAAGACAATAGAGAAATACTGCTGAAGAATGTGAGACATGTTCCAGAGATTAGGAGAAATCTAATTTCTGTACAAATGCTAGATGACATTGGCTGTATGATTACTATGAGTAGAGGATCTCTTAAGGTCCCAAAGGATTCTAGAATAGTACTTGAAGCACCTAAGCACAATGACTTGTATATTATCAAAAGGGTTCAGTTTAAGGACCAAGTGTTGATAGCTCAAAGTGGAAAAGATGAAGAACTTGAGTTATGACATAGGAGATTATCTCACATCAGTGAAGGAGGACTAAAAGAACTTCTTAATCAGGGAATAATCAAGTCCAGAGGTACTAAACGACTTAGCTTTTGTGAACATTGTGTTTATGGAAAGTCTAGGAGACTTACATTCATAAAAGGGGGGCATTACTACTAAGGAGATCCTTGGATATATTCATGCTGACCCATGGGGTCCTTCAAGGATACCATCATGGAGTGGCTTTAGATATTTTTTTGTCTTTGATTGATGACTATTCAAGAAAGGTATGGACTTGTATTCTTAAATCAAAGGTTCAGATCTTTGAGAAGTTTAAAGAGTGGAAGGTGACAATTGAAAACCAAACTGGTAAGAGGGTAAAACACTTGAGGACAGACAATGGTTTAGAGTTCCTTGGGGGATCCTTCAATCAGTTTTGCACAAGTAGTGGAATTGCCAGACACATAACTGTACCCTACACACCACAACAGAATGGTGTAACTGAACGAATGAATAGAACAATCATGGAGAGAGTTAGGTGTATACTATCTGAAGCTAACTTACCCTACATCTTTTGGACTGAAGCAGTAGCTATAACAACTTTTACAATCAATAGAAGTCCCTGTACTACTATTGATTTAAAAACCCATGAGGAAATGTGGAGTAAAAAAGCACCAGACCTATCTAACTTAAAAGTGTTTTGTTGTTGGCCTATGTACACACCAAGCAAGGGAAGTTAGAACAAGGAGCATTGAAATGCATGTTTTTGGGCTATCCAAAAGGCACAAAAGGGTATAAGCTATGGGATTTCAACTTAAACAAGAGTATCGTGAGCAGGGATGTTATTTTTCGAGAAAAAGAGTTCTATATGTCAAAGAATTCAGAGACAACAGAAGTAGAAAATCTAATTGAAGCTTCTAGCTCTAAGACTAAAGTGGAGCTAACTAAGAAAGAGAAAGAAAAGGTTGGAGATATACCCAAAGCTGAAACAGAAGAAGCTTTAGAGACAAACACAACTAATGAAGAGGATTAGCAGGAAGATGAGCAAGTTAGTGAAGATCTTTTCAATTACCCATTAACAAAAGATAGACAGAGGAGACAAATCAGACCACCTACAAGGTATTCTCTTGCTAACTGTGTATCGTATGCTTTGAATACTATTGATGATCTTGATTGTGATGAACTTAAGTCCTACAAAGAAGCTATAAACAACCGTGAGTCCACTTCCTGGAAAAGAGCCATAAAGGAAGAACTACATTCCTTATATAGGAATCATACATGGACCTAGTTCATCTACCTCCAAAACAGAAATTAATTTCTTGTAAATGGGTTTTTAAGAAGAAATTAGAGAAGGCCACTGAATAAGGAGTAAAATTCAAAGCAAAGCTAGTAGCAAAGAGTTTTACACAGGGGAAAGGAATATATTACACATAAATCTTCTCACCTGTGGTAAAACATACCTCTATTTGAATCCTACTAGCTATAGTTGCAAGTAAAAATTTAGAACTTGAGCAGATGGATGTCAAAACAACCTTCCTACATGGAAGACTTGAAGAAGACATATACATGAAGCAACCTGAAGGTAGTGAAGATCCTAAGAATGATGGTCTGGTTTGTAAGCTAAATAAGTCCTTATATGGACTTAAACAATCTCCTAGGTGCTGGTACATGAGGTTTGAAGAGTTCATCACTAGAATCAGTTTTAAAAGAAGCAAATTTGATCCATGTGTCTATCTAAGATAAATCTCCAATGGTGAAAAGATATATCTTCTACTATGTAGATGATATGTTAATGGCAAGAAAGGATATTAGTGAATTGAACAAAGTAAAGAGACTAATGCCTAAAGCGTTCGAGATGAAAGACCTTGGGCATGCAAACAAAATTCTTAGGATGGAGATAACAAGGAATGGATCATTAGGTGATTTATATGCTTGCCAAAGTGACTACTCTAAGAAAATCTTGAAGAAGTTTAATATATTCAAAGCTAAGCCAATGAGTACACACCTATTGTTACTCGAACAAAACTTGAGTACTGTCTGAAGTTGCTCAAGGTCACAAATTTACCAAACAAATAAAATAGCTATAAAAAACAGACATAGGCAAGTATAAATTCACGGTGGAGATTGTTGAAATAAAGTGAATTTAAACTAAGCTCTTTGTAGAATTGAGCTGAAGCTTGATGGGCGGTTGTACAATTTGCATGCTCAATTCTCATATGCAAAATAACAAAATAAACAAATAAAATGGAACAATGAGTTAGTTTATTTTCTGTTAAAACAAACTTCGTATTTTCTATAGCTCTATATTTAAAAAAAAAAAAAAAAAAAAAAAATGTGAGATATAGTGAAAGAAAAGCAAAAAGAGAGAAAGAAACAGAGAAGAGTCTTATGTAGTATGCACCTTGTATTTTCCTCTTGGTTCTTTGAATAAAGCTCGTCTATGGCTGTTTTTGAGAGTGGATGTAGGCTTCCATAGCCGAACCACTATAACTCCAGGTTTCTTCTTTGATTTCTTCTACTAATCTTCTCTAATTCTTTGAATTGAATCTATTGATCAGCTGGAAATAACAGAGGAAACAGAGAGAAGCCGAGAGAGAAAGGATGAAAGAGACAATTCTTTGCATACCGAAAATTGGGAGAATGAAAGTGAATTTTACTTTTGTTTTTCATCTGTTTTTCGATTTAGATTCAACAAGTGGAGCTTTATTGCTGTCCACGTGTAGTCACATTCTCTTCGCAATTAATTTTTATAGTTCAATTTGATTTGGGGATTTGGGTCATCAGATTTATTTAACAAGATAGATAATGAAATTGTTAAACAAAAATTTCATAACATAAAGCCTTGTATAGGATAATTGTGATGTAGGTTCAACTAATTTATGAATTTTGAAATTGATATATATATATATATATATGTAATATTTGTTTATTTACATATCTTTGTCGAATTTTAAGCAAAGTTCATTTGAACAAAATTCCAAGATCTACTTATGTTAAATCCATAATTTATAGGGTGTTGGTGGGTGAGAAGCACATGACAAATTGTGATCGAGATGCATCCAAATATATATTTTTTTAATTTATAAATAAGTTAAATCTGTCAGCAATCCCAAAATTCTCTTTAAAATTCATTTCCTTTCCCTTTCTCGTTTGTCAATTGTCAAGTCTGTCAAAGTGAACAAATTGGAGTTGAAGACTACTTGGTATTTGTAGTACAAATCTCAACACTTGTCCACTTTACATCCATCCATGTTGATCTATATATTATATACTTTTCTTCAATTAGAAAAATTGTAAAGGAAAAGGAACATAGAAATAAATTTGTACATATCAAAAGACACTAATATCAAGCAGACTTTTTTTTTCTGCTTCAATTATATATTTAGTTTCAAAATATTTAACCAGTGTTTTATTAGTTATAAATTTCTAATTTCTTATCTAATAGCGTCTAAAAAATACTATTTATTCCTCAACTTTTTAGTTTATATCTAGTAGGTTTTTAATTATTCAATGTTGGTACATGAAATTTGCACGTGTTGTGAGCCTCTGCCAGCCTGCTCCTTTAGTCTGGCCTCATTGTCCAAGTGAGAATACTTGCATGGTGTAATGCTGAGCTAACCACATTCTGATGCCTACATTAGTATAAGGAGTGTTTAGTTTAGCTTAGAGATGTTCACGGGCGGGATGGGGCCAAAGGTCGCTTCTCCGTCTCCGTCCTCGCTCCCTATTTCATTTCTCATCCCCACAATTCACCACGGAGATTGGGCTACGGATTCCCCACGGGGAATTTGTAGGGATTGGGTTCCCCGCAGGGAATTTTTCCCTATTTGATTTCTTTGTTTTTTATTAAAAAAAAAAATCAATTAACTTAAAATCACTACTATGGACAAATCTTAATTGAATAATTAAAATTTTCACTAAATTTTTTAATATGATTAATTCCACCTAGACAATTTTAATTTAAAGAGAAATTATTCAAATTTTGTAGTAGAAAGAAATAATTACTAATCAAATTATTCATATATAATAATCTAAATTTGAAGGTTAAATTCAAGCATATTCAATATTTTAACCATTAAACAATAAAACTTGAAATTTAGATATAAATATTTATATAATAATAATAGCATAACATTAAATTATTATAATAAATAAAAAGAAGAGACTAATGAGATGGGACAACCATCCCCGTTTACCTCGTTGAAATCTTTACTCCCCACTCCCTTTCCCATTTCCTGTCTAAATGGGGAATCTTCGCACTGTTGGGGAAGGGTCCCTATGGAAAAAATAAACATATCTAGTTTAGCTAAGCACAATTAGAGTTCTCCTTTAGAATTTACTTCTCCCCTTTCAAGGTTGTTGAATTGAGGCTACCTATAAAGTCTTTCCTCTCACACCCTCTTTAGCGTGTAACACTGATGATGTGATGGTGATTGTGACCCTTGAGGTTGTAGAGCGCCAGAAGAGAGCTTAATTTGGTTATATCTCAATTAGTATAATTTTTTTAACTTGGCTGGTTGGTCTGAAGCTTGAGGGTCTGCCGACCAGTTTCTCTTGGGCTTGGACCTACCTGTGGGCTTTTGTGGCTTGCATGGGGCAACTCTTAACATTTAACATCTTTTAAGATTCATGAGCTTGTTAGATACAAATTGAATATTGTGTTTAATACAACTTTATGATATTCAATTTCTTGTCTAAGGGAAAAATGTTCTATTGATGATAACATGATCATAATTTAACAAACATAAAATATATACCCTCCATCGAGAGGCTAGATGTTTGATTAAGTTCCTTAACTTTAGAAAGTGTACTTTAGTATATAAATTTTTTATTATTTGTGTAGTTAATCCTCAAACAATTTTTGTATCTAATAAGTCATTGACCTATTCCACATTTTAAAAAAAAATCATGAGCTATTGAACAAAAAAGGAAGTTCATATTTCTATTAAACACAAATTTCAAGTTTATGTATAATAAACTCATTATTCTCACTAATGTTTATATTACTCAAAATGAAATTCTAACTTCTGTTTTGTCCACTAAAGCTCGCTCATCGACTCTAATCCTACTAGTAATAATAGAAACTTCTTTTTCCTTTTATCATTTTCTTGCTCAGTTTAAATTCTAAAAAATGCTGAATATGTTAAAAACTTATTTGACCCAAAATTAAATGTTAATGTTAATGACCCATGATACTCCGACATGAAGTTAAAACCCTAAACTTCTAATATAACCATTAGAAAAATGTACTATTTCCTAGGTTAAAATCAATAAAATATATAATTTAGTCTACGAAAAATCAAACTTATTTTTTAAAACTACACTAAACAATAAATCATTCAACATATTATAAAAGAAAATTATCTTAAATAGTAAAACTGCTGAAAATATCTATAACTAATAGCAAAATAGACACATATAGTAGTCTATTATACATTTGAACAGTAAAATTTTGCTGTAAATATTTTGGTTACTTTTGCTATATTTAAAAATATCACCATTATAAATGTGTCAATAGGATTATAATTCAATAATAATAGAAATATATTATTTTCGGTCGGATATTCAAATTCTTGTAACTAAAAGGTTCTAAAAGTGTGCAAGATAGGGAGAAAAGAAAAAAATCCAAATTGAAGAATCCTTTGGCCCAAATATTAATGGCCTTCTTATAGATGAAAGATTTGAAATGATTTGAATCCCTCATTTTTCAAATTGAGGACGGGAATGAAAAATCCAGCATTGTATGCAATTGTTGACGAAAATGGAAAATATATCTACTACTAAAATAATCCCGATGCCATTTTAAATATTCTAATTCCAATTCTAACTCCAGTTATTCGTTTGCCGCAAATCGAACGAAACACAGAATCAAACAAGGAGGGCCAGCCATTGAAGTTGGTAGAACCGCGAAAGAAGGTGTCCCAATTTCGGGTTTCAATCAAAGCAGATAAGCTTCTTCCACATTTTGTACCAAAAATTTACAGTATGGTCTGTCATGTATAATGGGATTGTGGGATAGAAGGGGTATGGTGTTATATTGGGAAGAGTGAAGATAGAAACAATCCGATTATCAATTATTTCTGACACCCATTTGGATTTCTGATAAAAACTGGAGATGGGTTTTAAAGAACAGTGATAAAAACAGCTAGTTTTGCCATCTCGCTCTGTGAATAATATGCTGGTTCGTAACCAGAGTTCGGATGTTGGTTATGGAAGAAGGTTATCGGGTGTTTTTGAAAGTTTAGTTAGGAGAAAGCAGGTGGATTCTGAGAATGTAGCGAGGGAGGATCATCATCAACTTGCTAAGAAATTATCTGCACTTGACCTTGTTGCCATTGGTGAGTTTATGGGGCTTCTCATGTTTCTGTTTTCTCTAATTTGCTTCTTCTGGGGTGGATTGAGCTGGGATCATGTTCAATGGTTGTTTAAATTTTTCTGTTCTAGCTTCTTTCTTTTCCTAGGACATTATGGATTACCAGGTTTTGTAATAAAGCTTACCATGTTTTGCAATTGTGCTATGTCATTGGGAATTAAGCTGCTTATGTTGTCCAAGGTGTTGCAAAGGCAATCCAATGAGCTTTCTGATGGAAGCTTGATTTTGTTATTTGAATCTGTCTATATCATATCTCAGAACATACAAATTCTTCCTTGTCTATTGGGAATCCTATGAGTTTTCTGATGGCAGCTTGATTTTGTTATTTGAATGTGTCTATCATATCTCAGAACATACAAATTCTTCCTTGTCTATTGGGTGCGTATTGTTTTTGGTTGGTTAAACTAAAAAGGTTATGATGTGTGATGATTGATTTGCCTCCTCCTCATCAGGAGTTGGAGCTACAATTGGAGCTGGAGTGTATATTTTGGTTGGAACAGTTGCCAGAGAGCACGCAGGACCCTCTCTTACTATATCTTTCTTAATTGCTGGGGTAGCTGCTGCACTCTCAGCATTTTGTTATGCGGAGCTTGCTTGTCGGTGTCCATCTGCTGGGAGTGCCTATCACTATACATACATATGTGTTGGAGAAGGGTATGATGAATTTTTTGATCACTGCAAAAGAAAATAGTGAAATCAAATTTTTTAATGACATTAGTATCTGAGCTAGCTTACATATAATTTCACCAATTTCACAAGACAACTACTTGTCTCTAGAACAATTGGTTGTTAGAAAAGTCAGAATTTTAACATCTCTTATGGGTTTGAATCCACAACCAAAATTTCCCGTGTACTTCTCTTTAACTTGCCTCCTTAACCAAGAGGCCAGCCCAGAGTGGTTTGAAATAATTGTATCTATCAAGGCAAGATAATTTTTGAAGGACAATGAGGCTACTCTTTTACTATTAATCTGAAATAATGTGATTTGTTTTGAATAGGGAAAAGAGATTTTTGTGTTGTTATTATTATTATTATTATTATTTTTGCTGCCTGTAAGCAGCAAGCAGCATATTTGCGACGTTTTTAATGTGTTTGGTTAATTACTCTCAGAGTTGCTTGGTTGGTTGGTTGGGCTCTGATTTTGGAATGGACAATTGGTGGTTCTACGGTGGCTCGTGGCATAACTCCCAATCTGGTATCGTAAAAACTTCTTACACTTATTGACACTCATGCTCTTAAACTTGAGACTGGACTACTAGTAGCATGAATTTACAAGATCATAGAACTTTTGAGGAATATTTTTCTTAAATAATAATAATTAAAAAAACTGACCACTTGAGTGTGACACTATTGGTTAAAGCATTATATCCTTGAACCAAAGGTTAGAGGTTCAAATTTCCACTTCTACACAGGGTTGAATAAAAAAAATAATAATAAAAGAAAAAAAGAAAACTCTTTGAAGTTTGACAACCTTGGTAAGCACTGGAAGGTACCATATGGAACCCTCTGCTTCAGGCAACCCCATGCTATTAAGATGAGGTTGGACATTTCAGCTAGCCTGTTAATGGTGATGAAAGGTAATAGCACAAGCCTTTGGTATTTTCCTCTATTTTCTGAAACCTGTTTAATAGGTAACTGTTAGGTACTTAAGCACCTTGGAAAACCACATCCCAAAAGCCAGCTATTGAGGGTGCGAGAGCCAAGCCACTTAAGTACCACATTGGTCATCCCATTCTAACCGATGTGGGACAAAAGTAGCCCATACTGCCTTGGTTCCTAATAGTAACCTATTTACATTTTAGAAGGAATGTTGATTGAAATACTTCAGATTTCCATCCTCATATGCTTCTACCAATGCCAGGCCTCAAAAAAGGTTTCCTTTATTTAGTTTGTTGAAATTGAAGTAGTTTGTTTAGGGATATGAAGATTCGGAGGCAACTCAGTGATCGAGAAGCAACTAAATGGACCAACCTCTTGGTACTCAGGGGTTTTAGCTAAACCAAGAAAGGTTGGACTTAGATTGGATGCATATCCTTTGGGCTTTTAGTGGAAACCAGGATTATTGAGCAAAATCTCTTTATGAATCTGCCTTGAAAACTAGGCTGTTGGAAATTCTGAATAATGCTGTTGAACTGCATATTTCTTGAAGATTACTCTATCACTATTTAGGTTTACTTTTTTTTTCCCCTCTTCTTATTCTGGTGCTAATCTTTCCACTTCTCTTTAGGAATATGGTCTGTTGCATTTGCTATTGGAAGCTAACATCTTAAATATAGAATGATAGGAAGCTAACTGTTTCCTATTCTAAATGTGAAAGGAGCTAAAAGATGCATTGTCAAGCTCAACCTGCAAACTATGTTAGTTGCTCAAGTCTATCACTATCTGGAACTTGCTGAAACCTATATTAGCCTCCGTATTGAATAAGAAACAAGACTGCTCATTTTATGTTTAACAGTTGGAACACTTGAATCATGTAGGGAAGATCACATGGCCAATACGTAATATATGTGGTAAGCAGTTCCACTAGTTCTCCAATCTTGTCTCAGACAACTAGAGGGGACAAATTGAAACTAAATAAGTGTTGTGGGAATTGGGATAAAGAAATCATTAGTCACTTGGTCATATTGACAGGTTAAACGAAAATATTGCCTTCTCAGCAAAATATTTTCTTCATTTTCTCTATCTCTTCCTTATAAGCTTTTGTCATCCATGAGATGATTATGGTGCTCACTGCTCAATTTCTGTTGATGCTACCATTTCTGTTCATTTCAGGCCCTGTTTTTGGGAGGTCAGGATAAGTTACCTGCTTTCTTGGCCCGTATTACCATCCCTGGACTTGATATTGTTGTTGATCCATGTGCAGCAATCTTAATCTGCATTGTTACTGTACTTTTGTGCATTGGGATAAAGAAGGTTTTTTTAATAGATCCATGAAATTTTCTCTTATCATCTGGTCTTTCACTTGTGAGTTCCCTTATTGTGAAGTACAATGGTTATTTTTCAGAGTTCATTGGCTCAAACGATAGTCACAACCATAAATGTCTGCGCATTGCTTTTCATTGCCATAGTCGGTGGATATTTGGGTTTCAGAGATGGATGGGTTGGATATGACCTTCCAAACGGGTAAAGGAAACTATTTTGTTTGTGATTAAATTTTTCTTAGAGCACACATCCCTTAGTTTCGGCTTTCTCATGTTCTTGTAGATACTTCCCCTTTGGTGTGAATGGGATGTTTGCTGGGTCTGCAGTAGTTTTCTTTTCATATATCGGGTTTGATTCAATTACTAGCACTGCGGAGGAGGTACCTTTTAAACTAATGTATTGAAAGTTGTGAAGGATGTTTCATGGTTGATTTTTATTGGAAATAGATGTGACTTTTAGCAGCTTGTGGGAGGTGGAAAAAAACAGAGACTGTTCAGTCCCTTTTTTTCCAGTGCTTGAAATTAATTCCATGAATATCTTTTATATGAATCTTGATGATTCGTGAATGATATTCTTAGCAAATATTAATCTACTGTGTAGCTCTTCTTTAATGTTGCAAAAAGATTAAACTCAGGTTGGGGGGGGGGGGG
>QLSR01000003.1:318687-332852 GCA_031780015.1 Citrullus colocynthis | reverse complement strand
TTTTTTTTTTTTTTTTTTTTTTTTTTTTTTTTTTTTTTTGTCTTGAGACTTTATGTCACTCAAATGGTTTTTATATAATTATTTGAAGGTTTCTTGTCCAAAAGCCTATTATTCTTAACGATAATCTTTTCTTGAAAAATAAAAATAAAATTCCAGGTCGGTGGTTATTGAAAAATGAGAGAGAGAAAATTAAAGAAGGAAAATTTCAAAGTTGGATCTTAGGAGTGATTTTAGACTTAAAAAGAACTAGAACAAAAAAAATAGAAAAAAGAAATTCAAGGGTAAAATTGAGTCTGAACAAAATTATTTCTCAATCTAAATTCGAGACCAACATGAACTTGGGCCTTGAATTTCGACCCGAGATCCAACCAAACGAGGAGAGGAAGCCAAATTGGTCCTAAGTGGCCTAAACCGAGGTCAAGTCGAGCCTATTCTAGTTCATTTCCCCTAATTGGCATCATTATGCTTTCTTGAGTCTAATTCAAAATGGAATAGGAGAACTCCTAAGTTTATCCCCTCGTAAATACATCATTATTGCTTCACGAAAGTACGAAAGTCATCTTCTTCTCCAAAGAATTTGTTACCTCTAGTGCTCTAAACTAACTTAAGTTTGTATGTACTTCTTGTTTTGCAAGTCACATTTTTTTCAAAATATAAATTTTATCGCCAATAGCACGTGAAGGTTAGGTGAGATTCTTTTGACTGGATTTTGCCATCAATAAATGAAACGTGAACAATTACATTGCGACCATAATTACCAATAATAAATTTGACCAACATTTAGTAACTAAGGTTCTTTTTAATCCAATAGTAAAAAGAATTGGAAAAAATAAATTAGAAAAACCTGATAATAGCACTAGTTATCCAAAGAGGATATTATTCAATAATTCTTACTATATCCTCTTGAATAATTTGAGTAGATGACATAAAAATAATTATAGTTTAAAATACATTTAAGTATTTTTCTTATTACTGTCCTTGTTATTGTGGGAGTATAGACTTCATGGCTCAATGTTTTTTTTTTTTTTCCTTCTTTCTTTGAACATGATTTTTTTCCTTTGAAAAATCAAATTATTGAAGTTCAAACTTGTTGGCATTTTGACATTTTGACATTTTGAAATTTTGAAAATTTTGTTGTTGAAAATGGGCACCACTCAACCCTTCCACATCACTGTAGTTTCTCACATATGTTCGTCTTTATTGATTTAAATTTCAAGTTGGTTGGTTAGTAAGACAATCAGAGAACTTTAAAAAAATATTGCTAATTTAGCACAAAAGATAGGAAGTTTATCATTATCCTTCATCTATTATTTTTGTATTAATTTGAGCATATAACTAAACGGATTAAAACATATATTTTGGATCAAGAGTTCAAAAGGTTCTAATCAACTCATTCTATGCATATTTTTGAACTAAAAAATAAAAAAAATAATATTATTTGTTGAACTGAAAAAATAAAATAAAAGAAAAAAGGAAAATGATATTTTATTTTATATTATTGATGAAACCAATGTGGACATTGATAAAATATGGACAAAATATCATTTTGGTTTTCATACTTTGAGTATTTTTATTTTATTTTAATCCTATATTTTCAATTAAATCTTAAATATTTTAGTCACTCAAGATTAATTATCTTTTTATCAAAATTGGTTAAATATAATAATAATAATACCTTTGATGCAGGAAAAAATATTATTGTAGATATGTTTCCAAAATATATGGCGGAAAGCCTAAAATGTACTATGTTTTTCCTTAGAAAAATCAACAATAAGCTACTGGTAGGGACTATTTGTAAGATACGTTAAAAGTATATGAATTAATTTAGATTTTTAAAGTATAAGAATTAAAATTGAATAAGTTTCAAAATATATGGACAAAATTGTATTAAAAAAAAAGTACAGAGACAAAAAATAGTATTTTATTGTAAAATATATCACCAATATAACTAATATAAAGTACACCATTGATTTTAGTGGTTGTTTTTTTGTTTGACATGTATATAGTTTGTTTTACAATATGTGAGGTAGGAGCTCTAACCTTGATAACACTTGAAATGTACTATCTAGCTCTGCTTAATTCAAGATTGTTATTTGATTTAATGTGTTTATTTAGTGTTTTTACAGGTATCGAACATCTAAGAGGTAGAACTGAGTGTTGAGATGCAAAAGGAGTTTAAACGGGCCATTTGGAGTTGATTTGAGTTAATTGGAGTCAATCGAGCTTCTACGACTTCAATAGGGATCAAAAGGACAAAAATGCCCCAAACAGAGGGCACCTAGGTGCTTGTTGGCGCTCAAGTAGGTGCAAAAACCCACGAGCAGCATTCTGGGCAGTGCGTAGGCGCTTCATGTGATTCTAAAATATGCACTTTGATTTTTAGATCATATCTTTTGATCTGGGTGGTTGTTTTGGGCAAATGACCACCCGTTTTCTTCATTTTTCTGTCGTCTATCCATTTACGATATTAATTTTAGGTTTTGAGTTTAATATTGCTCTATAATCGGGATGAAAGATGGTAGGTTTGAGCTTTCTCATCTCAATGGGAAGATAAGGATCCCCAATTCCTAGTTTTTTAGGTTTTCTCCTATTGTATCCTTGTGAGACTTATGCTAAACTCTTAATTTTGATTGTTTCTATTTTCTTTTTGGATTCTTTTACTGTCTTTGTCTGTTTATGGTTGTATTTTTGCTTGAGGATGTACGATCATTAGCTAGACATTAAATTATATGTGACATATGAAGGGAGTTGAATCCCGGCGGAAGCATGTGATCGTGTTCTTTGATTTATTGAAAAAATTAAAAATACAAAAACATGTTAAGCATCATACCTTTGCCAATCTATAATTCTCAAACCGATAGTTTTCTCCTTATAGTATTCCTTTCCAAGAGATCTCTGGCAAGGAGAGAAAGATTTTTAGAGTAATCGTAGAGATTATTGGGAGTGTGTTCTATGAAGACTCCCAAGACTCTATTTATAGACTCTATGGGTTAATCCTAATCCTATTAGGATAAACCCTCTACAGAGATTTTAAATCAAATATTTAATAATATTCAATATTAATAAATATCTACCCAAATAATATCTCATATTAAATGGTTTAAAATATTTAATTTATATTTAAATATTTATTTTCTGCAGAATCTTTGATTTTGATCTCATCCAAATTAAATAATTAATTATTTGCATCCAATTTAAATTAATTAATTAATTCTCCCTCTATTGATTTATATGAATTTTATTCAAATAATTAATTAATTATTTAAATCATATTCAAATAAATTAATTCTTCATATTATAAAGTTATAATTTGAATCACATTCAAATAAAATTTATAATAATTCATGCAATTAATTGTATCCAATACAATTAATATTTTCCTTCATAAATTTGAACATTTCAAAATTTTCTTTCAACATAGTTGATCTTTTTTGGCCTGTAGTGAGCTAGCAAGGACCTTATGGACCTACAGATCAAAAACTTTAACAGTATGAGATTAATCGACTAAATTAATTAACCACATTAATCAACATTCATTAACTGTGGGTACACTCCACTAAAGACCCACAACTGCACTCTTTTCATTGCAGATATATTTATGTATCCATGAATATAGACCAATAATAGCAAATTAGTCTTTCACAAGTGTTCGTAACACCAGCTAGGTCAAATTACCATTTTACCCCTAGGTTACTTCTAAATCCTTAAGTACCAGTGCTCCTTTAATGAACAACCTGTTTATGGTTCAACCATTAAACAGAAACCCCTCTCGGGCCAGTGAGAGGGTAGGGCCCTTTGTTCAAGTCCCGGAGACATCACTTAAGGGCAACTTATCTACTTACTCTAAAAATGAAAATGAGTGAATTACATCTTGTATAATTATGTCCCCAACTCTCAACTCAGTCTTGTCCTACGGGCAACTTATCTACTTACTCTAAAAATGAAAATGAGTGAATTACATCTTGTATAATTATGTCCCCAACTCTCAACTCGGTCTTGTCCCCAAGATGGTAGGCATATTGAGTCTGCAAACGGCCATTCTCACCCATACAAATCAAAAGACAATCCCTCGTAGACAGGAGTTCATAATATACTCAAGATTAAGACTAAGTTGCCTAGGTCATCCTATTGAAATAGAAACCTAACTAGTCAACGGAGTTACAGTTAGTGATTGCTATTTCGTGGTCCGATCTTATGCAAACTCATTGCATATGATACTCCGAATATCACCAACACGAATGCGTAAGATCATTGAGTTTGTATCAAATACAAAATGAGCCATATCCATAGTGTCACCAGGATAAGGTACCCAGCCTTATCCCTATACTATAGACCCTTTAGACTGTATCTTGAACATTGATCTCCATATGTCCCCACATACAGCTTTAGGCTCATAAAATAGCCTAGAATGTTAGTTTATTGGATTTAGGGTTATTAAGACAAAACAAACAAAAATAATCAATAACACTTATTGAAGTAACACATCAATAACTCTTTATTAATGATTTAATTATGGTCAAATTATTACTTTTTCAATCTATGAGTTTTTAGGGCATAAAACCCAACAACATATAATTGTAATTTGATCCAAGATAGCAAAAGGTTAGTTAGACTTGTGATTCGTTATCTATGATGAAAAACATTACTCTATCAACCTAGAAAGAATCACGATGAATATTGATTTAGGCAATTCCTCATTGATATTCACCTTAGCATAATCTAAATTTGTAATGCAGTTAGTCTAAATTAATTAGGATGCTTTTCATCTAATTATATTGGCTAATTTGATAAATTGGATTCTCACCTAGCTTTCCTAGGTGAGTTTGCTAAGCTTAGACAATATAGAACCTAATTTGATGAATCAATGACCAAGCAAGAAATTGAGGATACCTCTAAAAACTAGGATATGCAGCTTTAAACCCCCATTTATCACTTTAGATAAAGAATTAAAGTTGAGAAGCTAATTTTCGCGCTTCCCTGCGAATCGACCCAATCTTGCTACTAATACTACGCCTTTAGTAGTAATAGTTGTAGAGATCAGTAATCATAAATATTATTAGATTGGGTCTTTTGGAAGCAACACCAAAAAGACTTACATCAGACCTTAAGCTTGATAGTACATAATTTCAGTTGAACTATGCTCATTTTGGCTTACATATATCGTTGATACATGTTCTTACCTATGTACCCACTTTTACAAAATATTTATCATGGGATAAATATGATATTATTTAGACTAGATCTATAATTAAATTGTAAAAGCCTTCTAAATCTATATATATACATGATCGGAGGGTTTGTTGAGGCCTTCAATCAAATAAAAATTCTATTTTATTGTCAATCTAGATTACTAACTTGTAGTATTTAATATCAAATTAGGTTGAACTATAGAGAACCAAATTTAATTTTTTTAAGCTAAATTTGAATAAAAACTAGTAAGGGAGAGGGGGTTTGACAAATGAACAAATTAAAATGCATGAAAATAAAAGAGTAGTGAGATAGTTAGGAGAGAGTTAAATTCAAAAGATTAACTAGCCAGCTTAAAGACTATAGTCGTGTGCTACTTAGTACTTTGTGGTTTTGCTTGTCAATTCATCACAAAAATATGATTTCTTAACCAAAAGCCTAATTGACGATTAGCTAGATTAGACATGATAGTGTTCCATAGCCAATCGACTATTGATTATAAAGTTCAATTAAACTAGCAAAATCCTATTAAACACTCCTATTTTTAAAGCTATTAAAGATAATCATGAAAAGATCATAGATTAGCCATAATCATAACCCTAACTCATTCCCTACTCAAATTAAACATGCATTCATGACAAATACAAATCATAACACATACAAAAGAAACATAATGAGTCGATATTTTGAAAAGTTTACTTGTCACATTAACCAATATTAATTGATCATGGATTGAAACTATAGAAAAGAGAAACCTAAGAAATCAGATGCATCAATTTAAAATCTCATAAAATCCATAAGTATAGGCTCAACTAACCTCAAAATTGGCATCACAAGCTTAGCCACACACACACATTGAACCCCGATCCCCGATGCAATTACAAGGTAAAAGTCAAAGAATTTTGCCAAACTTGTAATTAAGGCGGCACTAAAACTCTACACACTAAAATTCTACACAATGGGATCTAAAAAATTACTAGTTAAGCCATATATTCCCGAGCAAATGAGATTCACAAAAGTTACTATATTATGATGTGATTAATGTGAGTTTGAATTAATATATAAAACAAAACCTAAATGTTGAAAATAAGAAAAAATATATGGGAATTTTGTAGTTTTATTTTGTGTATTTTTTCCTTTTATATTCCCTAATATTCTTTCTTTTTATTGTTTAAGGATCTCTAGAGTCTCTATTTATTTTCTCCCTCTTGTACATTGTAATGTATCAAATTCATAGAGGAAACGTCAATTGTGAAGTCCCTACCTTTACTAGGGTTTTTTCACATGAAACTTGTATTTTCTTTTCCTCCTAATTTCAACATGGTATCAGAGCATGGTAAAACAAACCCTAGCCGTCATTGACGAAAGTGAGCATCAGCAAGATCAGCAGCCAATGGAGTCTGCCACCGCCGCCTGATCTGCCATCCATGATGGCGTTGGCAGATATGTTCGATCCTTCAGTCCACGCGCAGCTACTGCTTTCTTCCAACACCTAGTGCTGGCGACGAGATTCTCGGCTGCCCGAAACCCTAATGCCGCTGTCGCTTCCATCGGGCCGCCGATAGAGGTTCTTGCCGTCGCAACACCAGAAGCTCAGACCAATGTTGCCGCTGCTAAAACTTCACACCGCAGGTCGACAGCTCTTGCCTTCGCCAGATCTTCTTCGTGGTCGAATTTTAGGAGCCAACCGAGACTAGATTATGGCCGTCGAGATGCTGTTGCTGGTGCTCCTTCCATTCTTGAAGTCACCGACGCTTGTTTCGAATGTCCGACCACCACTGTCGCCGCCAGATTTGGAGTTTAGGTATTCAGTCAGATCTATCGATGTATCCAAAGAATCTGGTAACTGCATTTCCAACCTTAGCTATTGCACCTTATACACCTTATTTATTTGGACTAATGTCAATGGGTAACGCAGGATTAATTGTTGGTGAAAAGTTGAATGGCCAGAATTATTTCTCCTGGTCTCAGTCAATTAGAATGGTGCTTGAGGGACGCCATAAGTTTGGATATCTAACTAGCGAAATACCAAAACCCAGACCCGGAGATCATTAGGAGCGGCTTTGGAAGGGAGAGGACTCATTACTCCGCTCTCTGTTAATTCACAGTATGGAACCTCAAATTGAAAAACCTCTGTTGTATGCTGCTACTAATCGAGATATTTGGGATGCAGTTCAGAAGTTATATTCCAAAAGATATAATGCATGATGGCTTTATACCTTGAGGAAACAGATTCATGAATGCAAGCAAGGAAATATGGATGTCACATCTGTGTCGCAAACTCATCTGGGACTGCCTATCTGGAGGAGTTCAATATTATAAACTTGAGAAAATTGACCGGGTGTGTGATTTTTTAGTAGGTTTAAACTCCAAATTTGATGCTGTTCGAGGTAGGATACTAGGATAGAGACCAATGCCAACACTTATGAAAGTCTGTTCCGATGTTCGCCTTTAGGAAGACAGATCTAGTGCTATGAACATCATAGTCACGCCCGTGACTGACTCTGCAGCCTTCAATGCTAAATCATCTGGTTCCCTTAGAGACAAGCAAAACGGGAAACCACCTCCAGTGTGTGGCACTGTAAGAAACCTTGGCACACGGAGGATTAGTGTTGGAAGTTACATGGTCGACCACCAAATGGCAAACGACGACCTCCGAATGACAAGCCGAATCCCAGCCGGGCTCTGGTAAGTGAAACTGCTAGTGGCTCTTAGCCATAATCTCAAGTGAACTGCCCAGCTGACTCTAGTACCTTCTTTCTTGGGGCTACTGTCCAATCAGGTACATTTTAATCCTTGAGTCTCCTCAATGTTAATGGCAAGAAGCCTTGGATTCTCGATTCAGGAGCTACAAATCATCTAACTGGTTCCTCTAATCATTTTCACTCATATCATTCGTGTGCAGATAATGAAAAAATCCGAATTGCTGATGGATCTTTTGCTCCGGGTGCGGGCAAGGGTCAAGTTTCTCTTCTGTACTGCATGTTCCTAAAATATCTTACAATTTATTATCTGTGAGTAAGATAACTAGAGATCTGAATTGTCATGTGGCGTTCTCATAGGATGATGTTGTTTTTAGGACTTGAGCTTGGGGACGATGATTGGCACTGCCTGACACAATAGGGGATTCTACTTCCTTGATGATGATACTTCTTCTAGGCATAGTTATAGGACTAGTTTGTTGTCGTCCTATTTTTCAACTTCTGAAAACGATTGTATGTTGTGGCATTTTCGTCTTGGCCATCCAAATTTCCAATATATGAAATCCTTATTTCCTTATTTGTTCAACAAAGTTGGTGTCTCATCCTTGTCTTGTGATGTATGTATTCAGGCAAAACAATGATTCTCTTCCTGTCCCAACCATACAAACCCTCTCAGCCTTTTACTCTTATTCACAGTGATGTCTGGGGACCTTTAAGGGTGATTGCCTCTTTCGGTAAGCACTGGTTTGTGACTTTCATCGATGACCACACTCGCCTTACGTCGGTCTTTCCCCTATTGATAAGTCTGAGGTCTCATCCATTTTTCAACAATTTTATACTACCCTTGAGACTCAGTTCAATGCGAAAATTGTCACATGAGTGACAATGGTCGTGAGTTTCTTACTAATAACCTCATTGAGTTTTTGTCCACTAAAGATATTATTCATCAGAGCTTGTGTGACTATACCCCTCAACAAAATGGATTGGCCGAAATAAAAAAAAAAAAAAATTGTCATCTCCTCAAGGTTGCCCGATCACTCATGCTTTCTACCTCCCTTTTGTCTACCTATGGGGAGATGCAGTTTTGACTGCAACTCACCTTATCAATCGAATGCCTTCCCATGTGCTCCACCTTCAAACTCCTCTTGAGTGCCTTAAACTATTTTACCCTACCACTCGCCTTATTCTTGATGTTCCCCTTCGAGTGTTTGGGTGCACAACGTTTGTCCATAGCTTTGGCCCTAACCAAACTAAGTTTACCCTTCATGCTCAGAAATGTGTCTTTGTTGGGTACCCTCTCCACCAGAGAGCTTACAAGTGCTTCCATCCTTCTTCCCGAAAATACTTCATTACTATGGACATCACCTTCCTTGAAAATAAACCCCTTCCTGTTTGTCCTCTTCAGGGGGAGAGTAGTAGTGAAGAGACTAACTATTCATCATCTTTAGACCCGATTGATCTCCTTCCTACGCCCGTCCTAAGTACCTAAGATACTGTCTTACCACTAGACAGGTCCCCTAGATAACTTACTATAGGAAGAATCTCATAAAGGAAATGGTGTTCCCTACTGATTTGCCGGCTCTAGTACTAGCATCTGAACCAGCACACACTCAAGGTACTATTGATCCAGATAATACTTGTGTTGAAAATGATATTACTGATTCATCAAAACAGCTAGCTGAGAATGACAGGGATGATATGACAGAAGATAACACGATTGCTAGGAATGATGAAGTGTCAACAAAAGCCCAGGAAAGAGAGACCATGTCTTAGAAACCTACTATTGAGGAGGAGTCCGACAAACCAGAGGAATATGATGCTTTCCTTAACATGCCTATTGCTCTGAGAAAGGGTACCAAGTCATGCACCAAATATCCTATGTATAGTTTCCTCTCTTATAATAATCTGTCTTCTAAGTTTAGAGCATTTACTGCTAGTCTTGACATTGTAACGATACCGAAGAACATACATGTGGCTATGGAAATTCCTGAGTGGAAGACTGTCGTCATGGAAGAAATGAGGGCTCTTGAGAAGAATAATACATGGGAACGTGTAACCCTCCATAAAGGGCATAAACTAGTTGGGTGCAAGTGAGTGTTTACCATGAAGTATAAATCTGACAGAACACTTGACAGGTATAAGGTCAGGCTTGTAGCGAAAGAATTTACTCAAACATATGGAATAAACTATTCTGAGACATTCTCTTTTGTTGCAAAGTTAAACACAATAAGGGTTCTTCTTTCGGTTGCTGTCAATAAAGACTAGCCTCTGTATCAACTAGATGTGAAAAATGCATTTCTAAATAGTGATTTAGAAGAAGAGGTGTATATGAGCCCCCCTCTTGGTTTTGAAACCCAGTTTGACCATCGTGTGTGTAAACTTAGAAAGGCCATGTATGGATTAAAGCAGTCACCAAGAGCATGGTTCCAAAGATTTACTACTTTTGTCAAGTCCTAAGGGTTACTTAGGGACACTCTGATCACACTCTGTTTACAAAAAGGTCAGTTTCTGGTAAAGTTGCTGTTTTAATTGTGTATGTATATGATATTGTCTTATCCGGAGACGATACTTCTGAGATCAACAGACTAAAACAAAAAATGGCTGATGAATTCGAAATCCAAGATCTAGGGAACCTCAAGTACTTTCTTGGAATAGAGGTGGAAAGGTCGAGAGAAGGGATCTTAGTTTCACAGCGGAAATACACGATTGACCTTTTGAAAGAAACAGGTATGACTGAATGTAGACCTGCTGACACCCCTATTGAATGTGATGCCAAATTGGGAAATTCTGCTGACAAAGTCCCTGTTAATAAAGAAAGATACTAGCGTCTTGTCGAAAGACTAATTTACTTAGCTTACACTAGACTAGACATTTCCTATGCTGTTAGTGTTGTTAACCAGTTTATGCAGGCGCCTTATGAAGAACACATGGAAGTTGTGAACCACATTCTAAGGTATCTGAAAGGGACTCCAGGAAAAGGTTTGATGTTTAGAAAAACCGACAAGAAATGCATTGAAGCTTGTACTGACTCGAACTGGGTAGGATCAGTAAATGACAAAAAGTCCATATCTGGGTATTGTACTTTCGTTTGGGGTAATCTTGTAACGTGGAGAAGTAAGAAGAAAAGTATGGTGGCTAGAACCAGTGGAAGCTGAATACGAAGCTATGAGTCAGGGCATTTGTGAAGAAATCTGGTTGAAGAAAGTCCTCTCTAATCTCCATCAAGACAATGACTTACCGATGAAACTTTACTGTAATAATAAGACCGCTATTAGCATTGCTAACAATCCAATTTAGCATGATAAAACAAAACATGTGGAGATTGATCGACATTTCATAAAGGAAAAATTGGAAAATGGAAGTATTTGTATTCCTTATATTCCATCTAGCTAACAAGTTGCTCATGTTCTCACCAAAGGGCTACTTAAGCACAGCTTTGACTCAAGTATTAGCAAGATGGGTCTCACTGATATCTACGTCCCATCTTGAGGGGAAGTGTTGAAAATAAGAAAAAAATATTTGGGGATTTTGTAGATTTTATTTTGTGTATTTTTCCTTTTATATTCCCTAATATTCTTTCCTTTTATTGTTTAGGGATCTCTAGAGTCTCTATTTGTTTTCACCCCTCTTGTACATTGCAGTGTATCAAATTAATAGAGGAAAATTCAATTGTGAAGTCCCTACCTTTACTAGGGTTTTTTCACATAAAACTTGTATTTTCTTTTCCTCCTAATTTCAACAATAAAGATTATATAAATCAACTCATATATTTACACAGATCAATATAAATTTAACTAAAGATAAAATTATGGTTAAATGAATCAAATAATCCTCAATCTTCATTTGGGTTTCAATCTCAAATTTATTTATTATTAATGTATTGGTACTAAAAAAAATTACATGCAATTTTGGTCCTTGTATTTTGGAGTTTGTTTAAATTTAGTCCCTATACTTTTAAACATTTAATTTTAGTCTTTGTGCACTTTCAATAAATCGAAGTTTATTTTTCTCAAAATGAATTAAATAATACTAATAACAATTTTCATGCAATGAAATACAATATTTGAGTATGTATTAAAAATTTATAGTAACAATGTTGAAAAATAACATTTTTTTTAAAAAAATTCATATTAAATTTAAGATATATTGAAAGCATAAGAACTAAGATTGAACATTTAAAAGTCCATAACTAAAATTTAATCAACTCCAAATTACAGGGACGAAAATGACATTTTGACCTAAAATTTTACCATTAAAATATTAATAGTTATTAAGTAATTTTGTCAATGACCAAAAATAAGCATAGCTTAATTGATATAGAGCTTGACTATCAATTTGGAATTGAAAAATTCGATACCCTCCACCTACAAATTCTAGAGAAAAGGAAAAAAAAAAAAAGTTCGTCCGTGAAAAATATTTTATTAAAACTTTGTCTATAGAATTTTGAGATGTGATTAATTTAGATTTTGTGTAAAAGAAACAATAGCATCTTAATGCTATGTCATACACCCAAAAATCTATCTATATTATCTAAAAGGAATTACGAGGAGATACATTTGATTTTCCCTTTTGTTGATTGGTTATAATATTATATAATGTAATTTTACATTAAGACTATTAAAAAAATAGTTTCCAATTCACATAAATTAAATTTATCTCTAATATTTGATTTCAAAATTTTTTATCATTGAAAAAGTAAAATAAGTCAGATGATCTAAAACAATATCATTCACATAAATTTTATTAGTCTAATATTTGATTTCTCCTATTTTTCTTAAGAATATTTTTCTTGTAAAAAAAGTTCCCATATTTTTCTTGGCATCCACGTTAAAGAGAAGATTCTTTTTTTTTTAAAAAAAAATCAAGTTTAAAAGGAAATAACAATATCTAAATCAGAAAAAAAAAATTCTATATACTATCTAAATCTAAAAAGAGTTTTTTTTTTTTTTTTTAAAAAAAAACTATAGTTATAAACGTGATTTTAAAAAAATTCAAAAAAACTACATTCTAAATGGTTTATCATTAACGTTAAACCAAGGGATATATGGGTTTAATTTTGATTTCTTTTTTCCCAATATTTGATTTAAAAATTAAATCAACTTAAGATTTGAATAAAAAAATTTATCTATAAATGCATTCAATTACACCTCAAATTTTCATTGCTTATCTCTCTTTTTCTATTTCGTTAATCATTAATAACTTTTTTTTCTCTTTTTGCAGTGTTATTCGTAATTGGTAATTGGTGAAGTGTAATGCTTCCACATAATTGGTAAGTTGTTATTTTTTTCCCTCCTATTTCTTCAAGTTGAATTTGATGTTTTGGATCACCTCCAATACCAAAGTGCATACTTGGCATCAATGATATTGAGAAAGGAAACCATTAAAAAAAAAAAAAAAAAAAAAAATTGATGCACCACATTGACGTAAAACAAAGATTAATGAAGATAATCTTTTGGCCATTTTTTTTTTTTTTTTTTTAACGGGTGGAAAACACATTATAGCCACTTCTTTTTATCGATTTCATTTAAATTAATTTATTTTTAGATTAATTTTTATCTTAGTTTTTCTAATCTAATTTTGGTTGTTTAATTTCTACCTAGATTAACCAATTTTAGTTAGGGTAAGAAAAAAGAAAAAACAAAGCGGTTTTAATTGCCTAAAAGATGTTCTTTCAAACTAAGCCCAAAATTTCAAAATTGAAATAAAATCTATTAAAATTAAAATAAGCAAATGTAGGAATGACTTTATCCCCTCTTCTCTCCCAAAAACCCTACCAAGCCACCACTTCCATTAACCCTCATTTTCTCTTCAAAACACTCTAGCCTCCACACTTTTTTTTTCCTCCTCTTTTCTCATCAAACATCATTCCCTTCTTTCTCAACAAAAATCCTTGAGAGCCTCTATCCACAACAACCCCAAAATCATCGTTTTCTCTTCCAAAACAAAAACCTAGCAACTATACCCAAAATCTTATTTTCTTTAAAAACCCTAAAGCCTCCATCCTTACCTACAACAAGGGAGTTTGATGTTCTTGTTTCTAGTTTTACTTTTTATTCTTATTCTTCTACCGCCACTTGAGTAAAAGAAGTGCTAAGAGTGTTAGATAGTTTGCTACTATTTTCGTTTTATTATTATTATTATTATTATTATTATTATTATTATTATTATTATTATGTAGGTGTGCCAATGTGCTCTTAACTTTCCGATTTGTTAATTTGTTTCATTTTACTACTTGTTGTGTCATTTACCTTCTCTCTTTTTTTTTTTTTTTTTTTT
>QLSR01000003.1:265182-318590 GCA_031780015.1 Citrullus colocynthis | reverse complement strand
TTTTTTTTTTTTTTTTTTTTTTTTTTTTTTTTTTTTTTTTTTTTTTTTTTTTTTTTTTTTTTTTTTTTAAATTTTATCATTATTTCTTTGTTTATTTATTATTATTATTATTATTGTTATTATTTCTTTTCTTTAATTTATCTTTTCATATTCTTTATTTGGCCTTTTTCTTGGTCTTTATTTGTCTATTTTATCTAAGTATCACATTTAATCATTTTATTTTTCCAAGAATTTTGTTTTGTCACTATTTTAATATATTCGTGTTGTGTTATAATTAATTGATATTAATCTAATGTTCTTAATCTTTGTTTGTTTTTTCTAAAATCCTCTGACGATGGGTTCTAGAAATATTTGGGAGTCCGATTCTCTAAAATCGTGAGGTGAGAAAGTTGATTCTTTAGGAGTCCGAGATCGATTTCCAATATGTTTTATTAAACGTTTAATATATTTGTAAAATATCATTGCTTATTTATTTATTACTTTAAATATATTTTTAAATTATATATTTTATCTATGTAGCTATACATACTTAAATTAATGTCTTTTTTTAGTAAAATTTCTCTAGCATTTTCAATATCCAAACACTTAATATTTAATCCCTTTGAGTTTTGTTAAAGAAGATGTTTTAATCTATTTTCATTTTAAAAAATATTTCAAAAGTGTTTTCCTTAAAATTTTTCGACATGGAATTTAGAAAATCTGGGAGTTCGATTTTATAAAATTCTTTAGGTGATTAGTGATTCTTTGGGAGTCCGAGATCGATCTCCAATACATTTTTATTAAATTTTATTATGCCCTTTTATATTTGCTTAATTTATTATGATGCTTCTGTAACTACCCGACTAACAACTATCTAATCGGACCACTACCCAATGCATGCAAAAGTTTGAGAAACGACACTATGCAAAATGGTAAAGAAGAACCCATGTTTTTCATGAAATTACCACTTGTTTTTATTCAAGAAATCAGTGAAATAACAAATAAATAAAATCTTGGTTTGGGGTACCCCTAAGGAAACAATAAAAAGAAACTTCATGAAGGAAAACTAGCATAAATAAATAAGAAAGACGAGTCTCAAAACATGGCTAGATAGTTTGGACAAAAAAATCTGATACAAAACATGAAAGAATATGCGGAAGCTGCTACAGGTCTCGTGATACCATCAAGGATTCTTTTTGTTATTCGCCGACACATTCCAAAAAAGATGAGTAATTATATTACTCAGTAAGTCACCCCACTATTGGGGTCGGGCTAGACACTTATGTCCATTAAGTGCGTCACACATGTGAGACATGCATATCTATCATACATCATACTTCTATAAGGGAATGGTTAGACCCGCCCCACCGGTTGTCATGGATGCCTACAAACCTCTAGTGAGTCCCAAAGGAGACACTTACCTTTGGTGATCTCAAAGGAACACAAACCTCTGGTGTACCCGAAGGACACAACCTCTGGTGAACCCGAAGGAACACAACCTTTGGTGAACCCGAATAACACAACCTCTGGTGATCCCGAAGGACCACATCCTATGGTGATCCCGAAGGAACACAACCTCCGTTGGACACCCAACCAACGTAGGTAGGGGAGTAACCACTACTTATTGTACACGATCGATAAAGTTCATAGTCATTCCATAACATGAATTCATACGCTATCAGTAAAGTTCATAATCGTTTTATAACATAGGTTTATACACGTTGGCACATATAACTTTAAGACATGGAAATCGCATACAGGCAAAGTATCTCAAAAGTGGCTCTAAGAGCCTACTACATCATGGCAACTAAACATATGGCCCGAAGGGGGTTCAAGTAGTAAGATTACTTACCTGAGTGTAGATCCATAATGCTAACCACACCGCAAACTCTCGCACAATTCTTGAATAAACTGGGAGTAAAATTCCCCTAACTTAAGTTACTCATCAAGCCTAATGAGAGAGTCCTTACTTAAACGTGGCTAAACTCGCAGTTTCCTCCAATCCTACGAACCAAAGTAATCGCCGACCACCTATCAAGATTTACCAATTAATTCATATTCCTAAAGATTTATCGAACTACGCCACTATCCTACTCGGTTTTGAGATACTCACCTAGGAAATATCGATCCGGTGACTGACAGTCAGGTGAGCAGTTAGTCGTAGTCGAGAGCCAGATTCTGAGCGAGAGCGACTCTGGGAAAAAGAGAACCTGTGAAGACGAGCAGCGACTGAGAGAGAGACAGCGGGAAACAGAGGAAAAGAGAGAGTACCTTTAGGAAAGGAGATCCGGTGAGCGTGAGTGGTGACCGAGCGAGAGGCAGATGAAAAAAAGAGGCTAAAGATAGTGTCTGAGAGGAATCGAGAAGAGGAAGAGAGAGAGAGCGGCGGCGGAGAGAGAGAAAGGGTTTTACTTTTGCCTTTTTTTTTTTCTTTGCACACAAAACCCAAGGAGGCTCTTTATAATAACCCTAATCCTTTCCCCTATTAAACCTCATTAATTCCCCTCTCCTTTTTCCTAATAAAATAAAATCTTCCCTACTTAATTTCTCCCACCAAAATAACATCTACATAAATATTCTTTTCCTATATATTTTATACTTAACTCATTTCTTGAAATTTTCAAACTTTTCCTTAAATTTTATTATTTTTTTCTACCGAGAATTAAATTTCTCAACTTCCAATTAATTCCAAATGATGCAAGATGACTAAAATTAACTTAATAGGAGAATTTACCTCAATGACTTGGGTTGTCACAGCTTCTTTAATAATGTTTTTCTTACATAATATTCATATTAAGTTTTATTTGATTTCTAATTAAAATTTTCCAAAGTTTTTAAATATTTCTAATTAAAATTTCTCAAAATTTTAAAATCTGTCTCATTTAAATTTCTCTAAGTTTTTAAAACTTTTCACAGGACTCTTTCTAAATCATTTAAATTTCTTTTCTTTAAAATTACACATTTCGTGTTTTCAAACATTAAAAAATTAATTCATGATTTCAAAAGGTTTTCTAATCAATTATTTTTCTACTAACTTGTTTTTAAGATGGTTTTCCTTAAAAGAAATCCTCTGATGGAATCTAGGAAATTTGGGAGTCCGATTTACTGGAATTCTTAAGGTGAGGGATCAGATCTTCGAGAGTCTGGGATTTGATATCAAGAAAAAATGAATTGAATAAATATTTTTTTTTAAAATAAAAAACTTCATTTATTTAAAGACTATCCTATGATGAATTTTGAGAAAAATGTAATAAATTTTCGCTTTCTTGAGGTGAGGAATTTTTCCTCAATATAATATAGTCAAATTGACAGAAATTATTTTACTTATTTTATGGGATTATTGCTTCAAATATGGGAGTGATGAGGGGTAAAATAAGACACTATTTAAAAAAAAAAAAAACAATTAAAGAATATTTTTCAATTCAAGATTTAGAATTTGGCCACCATTTTTTAAATGTCCGAACTAATTCTAATTTTCACAGACCATTTTATTTTTAAATTAAAAATTATTTATTCTACTTCGATATCCGATCACACCGTAAAAAAAATTGGTTGTGACTCCTTTTTATTTTCTTTTAAAATTAACCCTTTTCAAGGACATCGGCCGTTCCGTGTCGTCTCGGGCACGTGGTGACACACATTAGTTGATAATTCTCTACAATTCTTCAGTTATTAAATACTCAAATTCAAATTTATTTTATTGTCTTTTATAGACTATTATTTCAACTTGTACGTTTCATTTTCAACCTTATAAAACACATAATGCCCGTAGTTCCAATTAGTACCTTTTAAAAGGGGTATGGGGAGAAACATTCGATTTTCCCATTTGCCCCTTTTAGCTATTGATTATAGCACATTAAAATCATTAAAAAATATCAATTTTATTGGTTTAAATTTAATTTACATAGATTTTAAAATATATATATATCAATTTTATTGGTTTAGAATTTCATTAAAAAGATATATATGTTTATCTCACAAACATGAGATCTGATCTTTTTATGTTTTTTATTTTATTTTTTGGAATTTTATTTTAATTTAACGTGGATTAAAGAAATATGATATTTTAAAGTATCAAAAGATTTTGTTTTTAACGTGATTTTATATATTAATAGTCTTTTTGTCTATCAATTTTTAAAAATTTTTTAAAATATAAAGTATCATCAGATTTGATATTATTAATATGATTGGATTTAATTAAAAAGACCATATACATAAAAAACAAACCTAAGATTTCAAAATCCTACAAAAATATATATATATATATATATATTAGACGTGGACTTCTTTGAAGAAATAACAATAACATTTTAGAATATAATTTTACCATAGGGAAATGTGTTTGTTCAAAAAAAAAAAAAATCACATTTTATCAAAAAAAAAATGTTATTGCCGGATAATATAATTTTATTAAAAATAAAATCAAATTACAATTTGAAATCTTAATTTTCTTTGTAAATAGTTTAATTTCAACCCCCCATTATTTCATCAGATATCTTCTCTCCTTTAGTTCTTTTTACTCTTCCTAATTTCTTTAGTTTTTTTATTTGGTATATATATTATTTCCCAATTTCTTTATTTTTTTTATTTGATATATATATATATATATATATTATTTCGTTAATAGTAAATCTTTCTTTTCTTCTTGTTAATTTTCTTTTTCACCTATGCTACTCTCTTTTTTCATTTAACATATGTTTTTTTTTTTCCATTTTTCACTTTTCCATTTAATGTCTTTTATAAAATGTTTTTATAGTTTTTTATACATAGCATATTGAAGGTGGTAGATAAGAAAACTTTACTTTTGAGGTTCAAGAAATTTTTAAGGTTCAAGAAACTTGGAAGTCGGTAAAGTGATAGAGAGAGAGTGATTAATTATTGTATACTTTTTTTCTTTTTTTAATTTTTATTATTTATTATATAATTTTTTACTGTTTTTCTTTTTATACTTTTTATACTTTTTTCTCTTTTTAATTTTTATTATTTATTATATACTTTTGTACTTTATAAAAGACATTAAATGGAAAGTACGTGTCACAATTGCTTATTAATATTTTCAGATAATAAAAATTTATTGTTGGTTCCTACACTCTATTTATTTCTTTTTTTGATATAAGTCTTTCACACGCTTCCATTTGGAACTCTAAACTTTCAAATATATGTCAAGTAGATATGTCACTTTAAAAAATATCGAATAGGTTGATGACCAATTAGACAAAAATTAAAATTTTAGGGATTTATCAATGAATTAGATTCTTGACTCATTCTAAATTTTGGTTACTAACACATCTGTATATAGTTGACCTACACTCGCTTTGACTTCAATTCATTACATCACACTTTTAATAAATTGGATTAGGGATTTTATTGCAAAGGATTAATATGAAGTTCAATATCAAAAATCGGGACTATATGGAAGTGAAATTCAAAATTGGTAAAAGTGTAACATTTTGATATCTAAGGATCAAATGAGCACTAGATCAAAACTTATGAACCAAAAGAATAATTTTTTTCAATTATTTTTGTTGATCTTTCTATATAAATGGAGAAAATTCAATCTCTTTTAACATTTTTTTAGAAGATTTAAGTTGTAATAATTAAAATTCTAAGCAAATAATTTGTATCAATTGAAACCCAAAATTTAAATCAAATTTAAACTCTCCATCATAATTCTATTTTAAAACTCTCAGTGCATATAATTATTACACGTCCTATAATATTCTTTAAAGTTAG
The DNA here is from genome assembly GCA_031780015.1 of Citrullus colocynthis. NCBI lineage: Eukaryota > Viridiplantae > Streptophyta > Magnoliopsida > Cucurbitales > Cucurbitaceae > Citrullus > Citrullus colocynthis. The sequence goes on along the minus strand of QLSR01000003.1, from coordinate 312,878 downwards.
GGATTAAGGTAATTTTGGAGAGAAATATTTCAATTAAGTGGGTAAATGTAAGGAATTTTTCATCTTTACTTCTGTTTTTATTTACTAATTTAGGAAGAATTACATGATAATAATTTTTCGGTGTTTTGGTAACAATAATATAATTTTAGATGATATTGAGTTAATTTTAAAGGAAATCAGGTAAAATAGCTATGATTACTGACAAATCGGTTAAAATGATTAAATAGGAAAAAGTTTTAAGTATAAATTGTTTTCTTTCATAAATATAGTATAATAATTTTCAAAAGTGTAACTACTAAAAAAGTTTAATTTTTGGTTAAAATTCCTAAGTTCTTTAGTCTCATTCTATTTTAGATTTTCTAAATTTAGTTTTGATATATTTTTCATAAATATTTTTATTAAAATTAAATAAATAATAGTAATATAATTACCTTAAAATAAAATACAAAATGTAATTATTACTTCCAAATTTATAGAAAGAATTGTTAATAACATTTTTTTTAGAGAAAGAAAAGAAGAAGAATGGCTAATAACCACAAGTGTACTGTGGAAAAATTAGGACTTGTTTGGTAGACAATTTATATTTTATTTTATACTTTTAGATTCATTGAATTCAATCAATATGTATTTGGTATACCGTTTGAATTCTGTTTTTGAAAACTGTTTTTAGATTCTATAGTATAAATAGTGCAAAATCTGAAAACTACATTTTTACAATTTTTGTGTATACAAATCTTGAATTCAACATCTTAAAATATAAAATTATATTAGAAAAAATAAAAACCATAACAAATATAATATTTCATATCATAAACTGATCAATTATTTTTGTAAAATTAAAATATGTATCATATTATATATTATATGATATTAAAAAATAATTATTATATAAAATTTTTAACAAAGAAACAAGTACATAAATTAATAATTTATATTCAACCTAATATTCAACAAGTAATTATAATTAATTTTTGCTTTATAAATATCTTATTGATTTTTAAAAAATTAAAATTTAATTTGAATATGTCACTAAAAACATATTTGAAAACATAAAATACAACTCTGTTTTCTTTGAATCCCTTATTTTAAAAATTTGGTTTTCAAATTGCCTACCATCTAGGCTTAACAATTAACTAATTGGCAGAACTAATTTTACGATATATTGAACTACAAAGATTTCATGTGATCAAAGGTATGGAATGAAATTGTTTTTTATTTTTATTTTTATTTTATTATTATTGTTGTTATTTATTATTATTTTTTTAAAAAAAGTAACAATATCAATTATTGATGCAATTGAAATGTGATGTCCTACCCGACTCCAAAACAAGCGCTCATTGCAACACCTTTTTCCAATTGTTTTCAAATGAAAAGACCGTTTTTACGAACAAGACAAATTGTCTGAGGCCTGTAAATAAAAAATACAAGAAAAATTTATATCCACAAGTTATATATACTGTGAATGACCCATTGAATGTCACCAATAGCCAAACAATAAATATTCTACGAATTAAAATATAATTTAAATTATTCTTATATTTTGAAGTTTATAAACTTTTAGTCTATATATTTTTAAATATTTATATTTTTAATAAATTTAAATTTAATTGTTCGAAGTTAATTTTTATTAAACTGGATAAATATAGCAATGACTTTTGTGAAAGGAAATTAATATGTGAATATAAATCAAATTTATAGCGAAAATGCTCATGGATAAAACAAGTTAAAAAATTATTATAAATAGAAAATATATTAAACTATTTATAAATATAGCAAAATTTCACTTTTTATTTGTGATAGATAGCGATAGATCTAGATAGCCATTCGTGTCTATCTGGGTCTATCAAAACTAAAATTTTGTTATATTTATAATTATTTTCAATAGTTTTTCTATTTTGAAAATATTCCAAATTTTTTTTTTTAATAAAATTGAACAAATTTAAGAATATATAACAATAACAAATGATATCTTAACCCAATTTTTATTAATTAATTTAAAATCATATATATTATATTTACTCATTTTATTTTCTTTTCTCTAAATGATAATATCTTTTGGAGACTCTACATCAATTTTGAAAAACTAGTTATTATCCATGTGTTCTTTTTGCTCTATTTGTTTTTTTTTTCCTTTTTTTCTTTAAAGTACAATGGTATAATAGTGGTAGAAAAATTCAAATCACAAACTTTTTGGTCGCTACCATATATTAGTTGAGTGCTATGCTCGTTTTCTCAATTTTTTTCCCCTAATTACTAAGTAACTAACTAATTATCATCTCTTGTATTACTATCTTTTCTTACTTAATTTTATGGGACAAAATTTTCAACTTTTGTACATTCTAGACTTAATTTTGTTTTTGTAGTATAAATTTTTGTCCTTTATATTTTTGTTTAAGTCCTTAAACTAGTGTGAAATTTAACACTTTATCATTTGACTTGGGGTGTAAACCATTAAGAAAATTAAATAATATCATGAAGTGGAAGTAACAACCATTAATACGTTTCAAAGTTTTATTTTGAATATGTATTAACTTGAGTTTTTATTTTGAATTATATATATGAAGTTGCAAATTTATTGAGTTATCAATTTGGTAAAAGAAAGTGCTGGTTGGAAATTAATTGAAAAAATAGGAGACTTTTCTCTTCTCCATATTTGAGTTCATCTCTTAAACATACACCCATTAGAACTTTTTTTCAATAATTTTTTTAATTATTATTTTAGAATAAATGATTAGAAAATTAAATTTTGCTTTTGTTTTTTTGGGTTTTTGGGTACGTCTTGGTCTTGGTAGAGACACATTCCACCCACTCTATATATATATATATATATTTTTCTTTTAAAGTTATTTTTATTTTAACTTTTTGTTTATTTTTTAAGTCTTTATTATATGCATATTATTTTTGGATTGCATCCATTATAATTTCAAATTAATAATTATATCACTTTAAATCCTCATTTGTCCAAAGGTATCGAATTAGACCTGTTTGTGAAGGATTTCCAACTATTTCATTTAATTTATTTTAAAATTTACTTTAAATCACCTAAATAAAATTATGAAAACCTTTTATTTTTATTTTATTTATGAGGATTTCTGCACATCTAAATCCAAACCTATTTTGGGAGGAGTGGGACTAAAAAGGTAACTTTTCCAATTTTTATTTTTATTTTTTTAAATTAACCAAAGTAGCAAGAAAAATTATAGAAGATGCAAATGAAAAATTGTTTTAATTTAGTGGAAAATTTATACGGCCTAATTCTAGTATTTCTCTCAAATGGGGTGAAATTGAATTTTTTTAATGAAAATTATACAACATTACAACTTCACAAATTTAGAGGTCAATTTTAGTTTTTTTTCTTAAGAACTTTAATTTTTTTTTAAAAAAAAGGTAACATGGTTATTTATTAGTTTAAATATTTTTAATATAATTTGGTTGATATCAATTTCTAAAAATATTTTCTTGCTACTTTTTAGTCCCATTGCTCCTAAAAATTTTAGGACTAAAAACATAAGTTTTTTTCCATAATTTTGTTTATGCAATTTTGAATTGATTTTAAATTAAAATAAAATGAAAATAGCTGAAAATATTTACAATTAATAGCAAAATACACGTCTATCTGCGATAGACCACGATAGATCGCAATAGATTATTATCTGTGTCTATCATAACACAAATAATAGTCTATCGCGATCTATCATTAGACGGTAAAATTTTACTATATTTATAAATATTTCAATTTTTTTCTACTATATTTGAAAAGAGTCCTTGTTTATATTTGAAATTTTAATATGATAAATAATAGAAATGAAAATATTCTGTTTTATAGACGTGTATGTGTGAGTTGTCCATCTTTAAAAGGAATTGTTTTTCTAAAAAAGCTTTTTATTATAACGTTTTCCTAAGTTATTATCTATTTTCAATTCTGTCTTTGACTTTTAAGTTGTTTTTATATTGGTGTTTCAACTCTAAAAAAATATTCATTTTTAGAAGGAAGCAGAAGGAATTATTAAAAAAAAAAATGTTTTAGTCATAATGTTTTCTTAAGTTATTGTTGAATGTTTGATTCGGTAAGCTACGTGTCCGGTGCACGGAGAACTGCCTTCGGTCTTCCAAACGGACTTACTCGTGGCAACCTTCCGGCTTCCCCTGACATAATTGATACATAACATGTATTAGGTGACCAAAAGATATTTTTCACTTATTATATTAAAAAATTTATTTTTATAAGGAATTAAAACTAATTATTAAGAAAAAGTTTAATTATAATATTTTCCTAAATTATTGTTTATTTTCAATTATGTCTTTTACTTTAAATATTTTGCATTGGTGTCTCAACTTCTTTTTCTAAAATAAATTTTTTAGAAGGAATTATTTAAAAGAGTTTTAATAATAATTTTTTTCTAAATTATTATCTATATTCAATTTCTTTTCTCTTTTTTAGAGGCAATGTAGCAAAAGAAATTACAAAATAAGATCACATGATACAAGAAAGAAAAAGCGCATTCAAGGTGAGAGAAAAGAAGAATATAAGAAATTCTCTCATTCAAGGCTTTTGTTGCTTGGTTGTGAACAGAAAAAAGAAACATTATTCAAAACTTGAGTCAAATCTTTCACTTCTTCAATAAAAAAAGAAACTTCAGTTAGATCTAACTCATTCCCATTTATCACCTTGATCACTTTCAAACGATCAGACTCAATCTATATGAGTTGCAATTTGGATGCCAATTCAATTCTTTCTTTGACTTTATATTCTTATAAAGGTGGTTCAACTCTTAACAACTCACAAATAAGATTTTAAAATTAAAAAGAATAGTGAATAAACTTAAACTATATGCATATATTTAAACCCATATATCGTAATGTGGTCAAATTATTGAAGGGTTAAGAGATTAGGCATTTTTATGGATTGATATTTATGGATGTTAGTGTGTCATAAAAGTCAACTTTATCTTTCTCATTTGAGAGTTGTGATTGAAAGCTTCTAGCTCATCTTGGGGAAAACATTATTTTGTTATTGACATTTTAGATTTAATTATGTATGATACCCTTCTCTTCATATTCTTCAAAGTGGGGAAAGTGTCTTTTAGTTTTCTAATGGTTTGAGAATTTTTTTTTTTTAAAAAAAGTAAAAAAACCTCTCATTATAAATAATTGAAATCAAATATTAAAACATGTAAATGTCAAAACTTTAGAACTAAAAAACAAAATGGCAACTTTATCTTTAATTTAATATTATACATATATATATTCTAACGTCACTTTCCTTTTTCCTTTTTTAAAGAAAAAAAGTGATTGATTCGTTTGGACTTGCCTTATTTATATTCAAGAATTTTCTCCACTTGTGTCACGTCATCCTCAATGCACTGGCCTTATGTTTCAAACTGAATTTAATAATAATAATAGTAATAATAATATTTATTATTATTTAATTATAAGTTTAATGTTTTTAAAATTACAAATAGAGGTAGGAAAATTTAGACCACGAACCTCTTGGCACATGCAAATATCAATTATCAATTATAAGTTTAATTTATAAGTTTTGAGATTTCCAATTTTTAAAATAGTCTAATGGACATTTGAAATTTTAATTTTGGATCTAAATTTGAAAATTTAGAAAGTTAATTGCTTATTAGATTTCAATTTTCTAAATTGTATTATAATGCAATCTAAAATTTTCAATATTTTGTCTAGAAGTGGAGACGTTGATTTTATTTGTTTTTTTTTTCTTTTGTTTAGGTAGAAAATGGAAAGGGGGTGGGTTTTAATTTATCATAATAATTTTTGTTATGTTATTATTATAATATAAATATTATATTTAAGTTTAAGTTTTTATTGTTTAATGGCTAAAATAATTAATATGATTGAATTGATTATCTAAATTTAGATTTTATATATAAGTAATTAGATAGATAATTATTTCATTCTACTTCTGCTATCATATAAGAAATAGTTTGAAATTTAACTATATACTTAAAACTTTTCAATGGTAGTTATTAGTTAATTGAGTTTTTTTTTTTTTAAAAAAAAAAAACAAGATAGGGAATTGGAAAACCTCATTTCCGCACATTTTTCACTATATAAATTTTAAAAAAATTCAAAAGTTCAAAAACTAATTTTAGACTTTGGAGTTTTTTTGGAACTACAAACTAAATAGACACAAATTTTAAATGTGCAGATTACACTTATATATTTCTTTTATCAAGTTCTCAATTAATTATACCATAAATTTCAATAAGACAACAATATTTATTAACATTTGTCATATCTTTTGAGGAAAACAAATCTGCTCACGACATCACAACTTTTGTCTTCTCTCAATGATGCTCTTTGATTGTTTTTCCAGATTGTATTTAACCCTCCTTGGTAGGGGCTTTTGGTGTGGTGTGTTTGTGGTGGTTGTGTTTCGTTGTTATGTTTGCCAAAAAAAAAAAAAAAAAAAAACTCATTCAATACTATTATATTATACATATTCAACATAAGTGTAATTTAGATGTCCGTGCTTAGTATCCAGAGGTCATGTGTCTCTTAGTGGGCATATATTTCTACCACCTACTCGCCAAATTGCATATAAATAGTGGCATTTATGGGATGTTGAAAATATACACATTGGTGAGAAAAGAAGAGAGAGGATTAGAGAAATTTTAGAGATTTCTAAATTTCCATAAAATTCCATTTTCTATATTTTATAATTTTATAATTTGTTATTTTCTTTTCTTTTATTTATTATATTTATTTTATTATTTAAGAAAATTATTATAAATAGAAAAATTATCAAAATAGTTACAAATACAGCAAAAATTTACTTTCTATCTGTGATAGACCGCGATAGACACAGATAGACATTTTGTTTATCGAGTAAAGTGATAGATGTCTATTTGGGTTTAAATAAACAGTAAAATTTGCTATATTTGTAATTATCTTTAATAGTTTTTTTTCTAAGAACATCTCTATTATTTATTTATTTTAATATTATAATTTCTCAATATTTGTGTTCTCATTTTTTGTCATTTTGTTTCTCAATTTTACGACATATTCAATATATAAAAGAAGAAAAAAGAAAAGAAAAGATAAACACGGTTTTGAAATTATACTAATAACTAATTTTTTTTTTTTTTGTTGGAATTGTCTTGTTTAATGTTTAGTATGAAACTAAAAAAAAATTAGACAAATATGAATTCATACACATAAACTTTGGCTACATCAATTAAAATTAGATTGAAATTATTTTTTTTTTTTTAATAAAAAGACAACATACTCTCTAAAAACTGGTTTTTATTTGGCGTGAAATTATCTCTTTACCCCTTGATTTTTATTGTAGAAAATATCAAATGCCCACAAAATTATTTCCCTCATCGAAAGGGTCAAATAAAACCAATTTTTTGAAAGCAGATTATTTTGAGAAAATTGTTATTTCTAAACCAAAAAGTTTTTTATGGATAAAACCAACCCCTTTTTAAAAACTTCTTTTTCTAACATCATTTTCAACTTTTAAATTTTCAAAGGTGAGCCTTACATAGTGAAAAGTCTGTAATACGCCCAATTTATATCACATCTACCTATGCACTATGTTTGCCTTCCTGATAACCGGTTCACCATCCCAATGGTTGAAATTCAACTTTCCCCTTTGCTTTTTATATAGTGTTTCCTGAAAGTTGCCCATTTTCCTTCCATTTCTTGAAATCATTATCTTCTTCCTCAAACCATCGTCTTCTTCCCTAAGCCCCGAAACCATCCTCGCCTTCTTTCGAAACCTTGAAAACCCTTGGCTTCTTCCCAAAAATAATTGAATCTTCTCATTGGATTCTACACAAGTACATTCAATTTCTACAAAGGTACTTTGTCTAAGGTCCATTTGTATGGTTTTGTTTACCGTACTCTCTAATTTCTATCATTTATGGTAAAACTCCACCTCATGTGACCTAATTTCTAGAAAGAAACCCATAAGACCATATTCATCCATTTTTCAAATGGTAAATAAATTAGGTTTTTGAATAGTTCTTGGTAAAACATGGAAAACAAAATGAATTTTTCTGTTAGACATTTATTAATATGTGTAAGTATGAATCTGACCTCATAATTGAATTTAGGGTTATGATGAGGAATGTATAGAGTGTGGCGAACACCAGTAGGCTTAGGAGGTTATACTTTGAAAACCAAACGAATAAGAAACAATTTGAAGCTGAGAATGAGTTCCTAGCCATAGAGTTTAGGAGCAATGAGGATGCAGTGAAGGTCGCACATTTCCGTAACCTTGTTGCTGTTTAAATTTTGAGGACGAAATTTTTCTAAGGGGAGTAGGATTGTAAGACCCTAACTTAGAATTCTTAAGATGGCTAGTAAGAGAAGAAGTAAGGAAAGAAGTAAAACTAGTTGAACGCATAATATTAGGAAAAGAACGGATATTCCACTAAGAGTGAGAATGAAGGACTGAAGGCATAGTTTGGGAATTAGTTAAACATTTAGATGTATTTTTTAGTATAGTCCGGTTAATGCATAGATAGTAAAGCATTAAAGCGTAGTACCTTAATTTGAAGGGAATTTGATACTGAATTTTGAAGAGGGAAACAAGAATTAAGAAAAAGAGAAAACGCATGGCTCACACTTAGTCTTGGAAATTAACAAGTTATGGGATTAGCTTTGGAGGGTGATAAGCTAGAAAGAAAAGAGAAGCTGAGGAACCTTAAGGCGTGAGCAGCATGCGTTGAAGGTTTATTATGCGTTAGTAAGAATTTTGGTGTTGATAAGAAGTCTATGCGTTGAGGAGCTTAATTCCATGGTAGATGGAAATATAACTTTGATTTCGGGTAAACGCATAGGTTGTAACTCAAGAGTTTAAAGGGAAGAAAGTTGGACGCATGGTACGATGCGGGAAGGTACAAACGCATGGTGGGACATTGACGCCTAGTAAAATACGGTGGAGAAACGACTTCAAAGGTATTATGGCGGAACGTAAAAAAAATAAGTAATGAAGCTAAAACCTTAAAGGAAATTCAGTAAACGCACAGGGGCAGTATGATTGAATGAATAGTTTGTATATTGGAATATGTTAGACATATAAGGTAAGCTTGTAAGGGCTAAGTGGCTTCATAAAAACTTGACACCTTATAAGCAGGAGGTGTTAGAAAGTATGTTAAGTATTTCATGCAAGGTGACACTTGGATAAATGCATGATTGGTTAAGCATGCAACTTGATATGTGGCAAGCAAATGGCAAAAGGGAAGGAGAAGTAGTATAAATGGGACCTGGAGGAAAAAGGAGCGACTGATGATGCGGAAGTAAGAGTTCTTGAGAGAGAGGAGGAATCCTTGCGTCCCTAGTAGAAGTCTGCTGCCAAGAGAAAATATATTCTTGACAACTTAACTATTTCTTGTGTTAAAGTTGTCTTGCATCTAAAAGGGTCAGCCTTGCGTTTAAGTTTCAAGGTGAACGATGCGTCCAAGTTGGACCTTGCGCGGTCGACACATCCAAAAGAGAACTAAGGAAGAGTTGGGATGCACCTCGCGTTAGCTATCAACCTTGCGTCTAAGGGTAGGATTGCAACCAACGGAGTTGCCAGAAGGAATATAAGGCCTTGCGTTCCAGGATTAGAACGCTGCGTCCAAGAAGCTCGGAAAAGGGGAAATAGCGGGATAGAGGAGAAACTATCCTTAAAGTGTTCTGTGAGCGACACCTTTCTTTGTTTGAAAATGTTTATTTTGAAATGTTATTCTAATTTCATTATGAACTATGATTTGATGAAAAATGATTATTTGAAAAGCATGGTGCTTGAATATATTTAGTTACAAGGCATATCTTATTGTTTTCTATAAGTTGATAAAAAGCATGTTGTGAAATGTAGTTTACTGAGGAATATCTTATTTCTTCATGAAAGATTTCATATGAACTAGTTATGTGAAATGTTGGTTTCTAAAATGTTTTAGAGGAGGCTCAATGCTGAGGGACATGAGAAGGCATGTGAGTTTCCCCGGGACCCAGTACTGAGGGACATGAGAAGGTACATGGGCAACCCGCCATATTCCTATGTGCACATAGAGGTTGATATTGATGGTGCGTCGAGTTTTGCTCCGCATCGAGCCATGAATGATTTCAACGTTGGGTGTGTTGAGTTTTGCTCCACCCCAACTAAGGATGTTTTCGAAGTTGAGAGCGTTGAGTCTTGCTCCGCCTCAACTAAGGGAAATTATTGAGAACAAACTGATTTTATGTACAACTACTCTGGAATGTATTTATGCAATTTGATTAAAAGGTTGAAAGTATAATATTATAGAAATCATGATTTGAATTAAGTATTTTGTGATATAATGATGATAACATGCCTGCTTTTGAACTAAAGATAGTTTCACAAAATTTGTCACTCACTGGGCGTTTAGCTCATCTTTTTATATGTTTTCCATTTTCCAGGTAGCATGACAGTTCCCGTTGCCGATCGAAGTCGAGGTTTGTCAAAAATTAATGGTATCGCTGTCCTAGGAAGGGTGATTAAACAGACATATCCCATTTGCGAAGCGGAAGTCGATACTAGGGTCGATGACTGCTGTTCTCACGCTCGTCTCGGGCTACAGGAGGGTAGTTAGGGAAGGGGTGTGACATAGCCAATGCTGAGGAAATGGCTCATATGGAAGGTGCAATACGGGCACCTGAGGCACGTGCACTGTTGCCTGACCCTACCAACGTTCGCCTACCAGCACCTTTACTGCTCAACGCTAAAGATCACCAAGAGGCCCCTATCAAGGAGACGCACGATGGTCGGGCAGACGATCGTTAGGAGAAGATAGCCCACGAGGAGGCCCCTGTCCAGGAGATGCACAATGACCTGGCAGATGAGGGTGGGGCGGACGCTCGTCAAGAGGACACATTCCATGGTGAGCCACTTTTGGACCATGTATGGGACAAGGATAGCCATGAGGAGGAGGTGCATATGGAATAGACCGCACCTGATGGTAACATCAGCAATTCCCATCCGACCAACGAGCTTAGACGAATTGAAACTCATCTAAAGCGCAGTTTCAGACCAAGGTGATGTGTCAAAGTTCGCCACATCAAGTCAGAGTTCGCTATGGTGAAATCAGAATTCGCTGATGTAAGGTAGAACCTTTCAGCCATAGTAGCATAATTGAGATAACTCACGAATGTATGTTATTTTCCATTATATTTAAGTTACTTGCTTGTATGCATTAATATACTGTTTGCAAATCTTATTTGCTCACATATTGCAGGGTAAATATGTGGAGCTACCCCAGTTTGGTGGATCAAGGCGACGAGTGACGACATGACATCTAATGTCAACAACTTTACTAGTGATCATGTTGATTGGCACTATGTTTGCACACTGAGAGAAGGTTCTTCTGTATCGTACAGGGGTGGATCATTTGTTGATAAGCAGAGTTATGACCCCCAGGGTGTGCCTGATACGATGAATGTTGGTCCAATGGATGACCAGCACAGAGCAGATGATAAGGACAATACAGAGGATGAGATGGCGATTTATGATGCTCGTGCTGATGTCGAGACTGCCTCCCAGCTAGACACATCAGTGCTAGAGACTCCCTCCCATCCCACACCGATATTACACATTTTTTACAATGACAGCGAGAACCCCATTGCCTCGTCTAGTTAGCAGGCAAAGGTTGTCGATGTACGAGCTCCGAATCCCAATTTAGCCGATGATAACTTGTAGAAATACAAGTTATTATAGTCACTATTTGAATTAACTAGAGTAACTTTAGAGCTAAATGCATGATTTTGGTAGTTGAATTATGTAAATGTATCACCATGCGTTGGCACTATTTACAAAACAAAATACCTGAAAAATTATGAGCTTTTCTGTTCTTAACGCAAGATTAAGAAGAAAAGAAGCCCAAATAACCCAAGGACTAGAGACGAAGTTGCTACGAGAACAAATGGAAACCCATGCGTCGAAACTATACGTCCGAGACCATGCGTTGAGACCATGCGTTAAGGAGAGAGTAAATATGGACGCCTGGGCAAAAGCTGTCAGGTCATTATGAAAAAGGACAACACGTTATCAGATCATGGCAGAACCAGTGTACCTACAATGTAAAAAGTCTACGCAGCGGGGCAGAGAATTTAATGCAAAGGTGTCAGGCCATCATGAGCTTCAACTTTTCTACGTCTGTAAAAAGCCCAAAGCTTCAAAGGAAAAGAAAGGAGGGAGAGAAAAACAAGTTCAGGAGGCGAAAGCTCTGCACAACTCCTCCACCATAACCAGCCTCCATTTCGAGCTCGTCTGAGAGAAGGATTCTGAGAACTTTCAGAATCATCTCCCAGTGAATGAGAACCTTCACCCTATGGATTTTATGTATCAGATAGCAACCATCTCAAGCTTCCATGAAGCAAGAAGTTGCCAGTTGTCACACCCCCTCCCAAGTTCACCTACTTAACCTGAAAGGGGACATGAGGATAGTACACATCACCCCTTTTTCGACGCATACCATCCATCCCTTCACACATATCCTGAACTATTCACAATAAATTTCACATTATAAGACATTTAAATATCACATATAGGAATGAATAAACAAGTCAACCCACTTCTTCAACTCATTCATATGTTCTATTACAATCCATGGTTCAATCTCTTACAATTATACACGTATATCTACATGCCATTTAATAGAGGTTTAACATACAACAACACTTCCAGAAGTCAGGTTTTTCTGAATCTCAAAGCTTAAGCAGGGCGAGTTGGAGTAGGCAAAGCACCTGGAACATCCTTGCTACCTGGAGGGGAAAGAAAACATTGAAAACATGAACTAAAGGCCCAGTGAGTGACCATTTTAACAAACCATTTTGTTCGGAAATCATCAGTGGTAAAACTGAGTTCAACATCAACATAAAACATGCAATTACTTCCAAATACATTAGTTAAAACAACTTAATTGCCCTTATCAATTCGTACAGGATTTTTAATAAATCATACAAAAACAGTTGAAGTGCAATACTTTTCCCTTAGTTGAAGTGGAGCAAAACTCAACACCCCAACGTCGAAAACATATAAGGCTCGATGCGGAGCAAGACTCAACGCACCAGCATATAACCGCTATGTGCACATAGGAATATGGCGGGTTGCCCAAGTACCTTCTCATGTCCTTGAGTACTGGGTCCCGGGGAAGTTCACATGCGTTATTAGCATTGATCCTCCTCTTAAACATTTATAGGCAGGTTGCCCAAGTGCTGGGTCCCGGGGAAGTTCACATGCTTATTAGCATTGATCCTCCTCTTAAACGTTTTCTTTTAAGAAGTAACACTTCATACAAACAAATCATATGCAATCATTTATAAGAACTCAGGGCAACGATATTTCATCAATAAAATTTCATAAACATACTTTTCAATAACTTAAAGAACATAAAGTATGCTTCATAAATCATTTGATCACAAAATGGTATTCCATTGGAAAACCGAACTAACATATATAACAAAGATTGCTTTAGGGTAAGAAAAGTGTCACTCACAACTCTTTCTAGGCCTTGAATGGGTTATAAACCCTTCCTATCTCATCTTGGCCTGAAACAAACATTTTCCTTTGTTACACTTCTTTTCTATTCATCAAACATAAACAACAACTCATCATAAACTTAATATTTAGCGCTAGGTATGCGATTCAGCTATCATTAGTTCATTCTCAAGCTTTAAGCACTAAGGCTATTACTTCTAGCCGCTTCTTACCCTTCTGTTGAACTCCAATTCAGAGGACACTTTGTATACAACTCATTCTTGCTGATAATCCAATGTTTGAACTTTATCTTTCTCTTGACAGAGCTAATTGCTATAGCTTGGATCTCTTTGCTTAAGCCCTGTTAAAAACGCATTTCTAGTTCATATTAAGACTTCTTCCCTTCTACAAACTTGTAAAGAATTGAGTTCCACAGCTTACCTCAAAATTTCAAGGCCTAACTCTTTATCGTTCTCTGGTTATGCTAAAATCACTCCGCGTTGCTCCAAATTACATAGCAGTTCTGTAGCTGCTGCTTTTACCTAAGGATTCATGTGATTAACTTCACTTCCAGCCTAACCATCCTTCACAAGACTTGTTAGAAATTGTGTTAACTTACTAACCTCCAAATTTCAGCTTTACACTCGGCTTCCTCGAGTCGTTCTACTCCAAACATCAACCACTATTCAATTTGTGCGTCTGCAAATCAAACTTCTGTTTCAGTTCTGATTTTGGCACCAAAATGAGTGGAATTTCGCCCGAACTATAAGAACACCTTCCTCTACTTTCCTTTGTAGTTCCTCTAAAAGATGGGACCGACTTAAGTTTTTGAAATGTCTGAAAATGATTAAACTCACCTATATATACTGCCGACTTATGCATCACAAGTACCGAGATGATAATGCCGACTTACTCACCCGCAGGCTGGTGCTAGTCTTCTCCTTAACGCAGGGCACTCATGTCTAAATTTTCCTTCAGCGCCTTCAGCACTAATCATTCTCAGCGCATAGTGTTCTCGGCGCCTCCTACCTCCGACGCATACACACATAGTCTTACACACACTAGCTTCATCGCATCAAGACCTTTCTGTCTTGGACACAATGTGGCTCCAGCGCATGGCTGTATTCGACGCATGGTGGCGCCTTCAACGCATAGTGACATCAACGCATGCTCTAAGTATATTTCTTCTCCTGACAATGATCATTTATTCTTCGACACGACAACTATTTCAACTCACAGCCCTTCACGACTTACTCAACAACGCATGATTCTTAAGATATTTCAACTTTCACTTCATTCATCAACGCATGGTCTTAGCCAATACTTAACCGAAATTTCACCCCCTTCTTGGCTACTTCTCGGCTATTCTCCTTCTGACGACGCATAAAACCATAACCTCAAACGCATAGCTCTCCCAACACTTGGTATTGCAAGTCAGTGCTTACACCAGTGGTGGCTTGACGTCTTCCATTTCTGTTTATTTTCCATTTCCCTCCTTTTTACTTATGTTTTGTTATTGACATTCGAGAGAATGACTTATTTTCTTAATATAAGTTTGATTGACGACTATCTTCCATTTATTTTCATATTAAATATCTTACACCATGTTATTTGAATGCTAAATGAGTTAGATGTTAGAGTTAGTTTTTCTTAGGCAATATGAAGTATGCTACATCCTGATGAATGCATATCATTAGCTTGCATAGCATTGCCTGACAAACAAATGTAGTAAGCACGACTGTCTAGCTTGAGAGAGTAGATAGTTAATCTTTAGCATTTATCAAGACTAGATGAGGTGCAGAGATGTAGTTCATCTTTTGCCAACGCAAACTTACCATGCGTCTTAGAGATAAGATTAATGTTGCCCCCGACACGGTGGAGGTTCCGTAGCGCGTCATGAGCACCGGGCTAAGGGGCATCAGCAGAAAGGCAAGCAAAGGCGTAGGTCAGGCTTAAGGTAAAGGGCATGAGAGAAAGAAAGTTCTTGTTTCCGGGCGAGAGGGGATCCATCAATAATAAGGAGAAATCTCCTATTTCTATCTATCGAAACATCGAAAGATGGATTCACAAACTCAGTTTGTAGGTATGTACTTATACTTAGATAGGCTTAAGTAACAACTAGCTCCTACGTTAATTCTACCTTTATCGCATGGTTCCATTCATTCTCAACGCATGCTATCTAACACTAAATGACATTTGACAAACCATCGCCGCGTCCACCTCATTGTTAGTTATAGGAAATTTTATTCATTCTTTATATATAGTTATAGATATATACAAATCTTGCACATATTATTTGTATAGTCCACCGCATAGTCAAGCATCTATTCTCAACGCCTAGTTATTACAAATCCCTGCATTCGACCCTATACTCACCAGGAAACCTATAAGAGCTTATACTTGGGCTTCTTATAGGAAAACTTGCTTAATCATTATCATACGTGAGTAATTCTCGACGCATCTTTGTACAGAAAACGATAACATTTATTTTTGTGCAACACGCTATGAAACTCGAATGTAAATCGAAAATAGAAAACAAACAAATCAAAAACCAACAATAGCCGACCACCCAAAGACTTTTGAGGTCATTGTTATGTTAAATATTAATTAATTTTAGTAGTTCATTTAATAGAATCATTAGTGCTTAATCTATTGTTTTATCCATGCAATGGTACTTTGGTTTACGTGATCTTTCACTAGGCCATCGAATCGGAGAAAGAAAGGTTAAAGGAAGTCTGGGAGCTGAAGAGGTTGGCGGTGAAGCTAAAGCTTGAGTAGCTGGAGGAGTTGGAAAATATTCCAATTCCGACCAAACTGTAGGGCCTACTTTGCCTGGATCTCACCAAGGAACTCGCTCAGAAGCGAAGGTGACGCTAGGCTTGGAAATTGGACAATCCATACACTGACCAAGGTGTGAAAAAGTGAAAACAAGCTAAGGCATACAACCCAATGGTTCGCATCCCCAAAATGTTTGAATGGCAGATGCAAGAATGGATCGATGACCCTCTTGTTCATCCAAAAAAGTCTCTTCAATGGGCTATTTTACATTTTACAGTTTAGATGGCAAATGCAAGAATGGATCGACGCCAGGCATAATTCACGAGGTAACTGAGCATTTTACATTTAATTATTATTTTTTTGTTCGGTCTCATATTATATCTGAATAACGATGTCACGTGACATGCAGACGATGAATCTATTGTTCGTGTTTTTGTGGAACAAGTTGGTCTACGGGAAATAACACATCAAGCTTTCACACAGTTTCACAATTGCTGACCAAGTCGTGTCAATTAGTTATTCTGCCAGCTTTCTTATGCTATTAATCAATTACTTTCTTCCAAACTAATCTAAGCTATATTTGCGTTGTTTTGGAAACAAAACTTTCGTCAACGGCTAAGGTGTACAAGAAGTGGAAACATCCAGAATGAGTAATAACGTACACTTGGCAGAAAGACGACAACTTGTTGAAATACATGATGGAGGAAGGTACAGACTACACCATCCCATTGGCTACTGTTGCCGCTATCTACATGTCATACAACATACTCGAACCATTGAATTCTGGTAAATATCGACATGGTCGCTAGTAAGTTGTTAGTTTGGCATTCGTTACGATCAATGACGACCAGACTAGAGTTGGAGGGCCACTTGGAGGTCATGCGAATAGTCATTCCAACGTTGCTCCTTAAGTGTGAGGTTACTCTCTCTCGGCCAAACCTCCCACTGACACCATGGATTGTGGAACGAGTACAGGACGTACCACATAAACGAGGAGTGGGGATTGTGGGATATTTTGTGCACTAACCTAAGACAATATGCCTTTTTTTAGATGCTAGTTTACTGTACAAATATTAAGAACAAAGTAATTTATTAGTATGTGCAATTTTATTTAATTTAACTTTTTACATACTAACATTCAACTAACATAGCACTAAAGAAAATAAAAAAAAAAAAAAAAAAAAAAGGAACTAAAGTATTGACTGGAGTCAAAAAACCAAAGAAAATGAAGAAAAAAATCAAAGAATAAAATTAAATTGTTATGTTATTTTTTCCGTAAGGGTTGACTGATGTCAAAATTTACGAAAAATTTTCCGTAAAGTTCAAGGCTTACGGGAAATCTCGCAAACATTCAAACAATATGAAGTTTTGGAATTCTGTGATATTTCGCGTAAGAGTTGACAAGAGTCAACGTTTATGGGAAACATTTCCCATAGACGTTGACTTTTGTTAACTTTTACAGGAAATATCACAGAATCCCCAAAATTTATAGTTCACATTTTGGAAATTTTGTAACATTCATGGTTCACATTTTCTTCTAACACAAGAACTAGAAGAATTTTTTTAATATATAACAGTATTTTTTGTATAATGATTATGGGCTACAAAAAAATTAATTTGGGTACATATATGCAGCACCTGAACCTATATCATCTGTAGTGGTTGTTTGCAAGTTTTTTGGTTGTGGCCTCCCTGCCAGCACCTAGAACATCTATGAATTTGAACAATTTAAAGCTCTTTATGACAACCTACTTAGGGAACCCTCATTAGTGGGAAGATCTCTATATCCTCAAAATCATCCGATCGCCTCCACTCAGACATAGGCTCGACCGAAAAAATGGGTTTTGCATATCGCCCGTAAACGGCCTGTATATGATATGCGGAAGAGCATAAGGTTTATGGATCGATGTTCGGGTATCAGGCGGCTACTATTGCATGTGAGTAAGGAATCTCGTAATAATCAAATTCTTTACATGTCCACGTTCTCGCTTCTAAGTCTACAACTCCACACAAATGATCGTCGCTTACCCCGTATTTGTAATGATTGATTGGCTTAATTCCATGTCTTCTTGATCTTAATTCCGCCTTAGTGATCATTCTCTCCCCATATGCAGAAAGCGTAGTCTGTCGATCCCCAACCATCCTCTAGTTATCGGTGAAACCAATCTTGCAACAAACCTTGTATGTGATCAAGAAACTTAATAATTTGTAGGGTCCAAGCATCCTTTAGTATAGCGTTCAGGCTTTCAACTACATTTGTCTTCATCTGATTAAATCATTTGCCACACTAAAATGCCCTTGCCCAGTGCTTGAAGTCGACCTCCTCGAAGTACTACGTAGGTCCTCTAATCGGACGAATCTTGGCCCAATATACTTAAAAATTGGTCTCATGGAATGCTTTTTGCCNAAAAAAAAAAAAAAAAAAAAAAAAAAAAAGAAGGAACTAAAGTATTGACTGGAGTCAAAAAACCAAAGAAAATGAAGAAAAAAATCAAAGAATAAAATTAAATTGTTATGTTATTTTTTCCGTAAGGGTTGACTGATGTCAAAATTTACGAAAAATTTTCCGTAAAGTTCAAGGCTTACGGGAAATCTCGCAAACATTCAAACAATATGAAGTTTTGGAATTCTGTGATATTTCGCGTAAGAGTTGACAAGAGTCAACGTTTATGGGAAACATTTCCCATAGACGTTGACTTTTGTTAACTTTTACAGGAAATATCACAGAATCCCCAAAATTTATAGTTCACATTTTGGAAATTTTGTAACATTCATGGTTCACATTTTCTTCTAACACAAGAACTAGAAGAATTTTTTTAATATATAACAGTATTTTTTGTATAATGATTATGGGCTACAAAAAAATTAATTTGGGTACATATATGCAGCACCTGAACCTATATCATCTGTAGTGGTTGTTTGCAAGTTTTTTGGTTGTGGCCTCCCTGCCAGCACCTAGAACATCTATGAATTTGAACAATTTAAAGCTCTTTATGACAACCTACTTAGGGAACCCTCATTAGTGGGAAGATCTCTATATCCTCAAAATCATCCGATCGCCTCCACTCAGACATAGGCTCGACCGAAAAAATGGGTTTTGCATATCGCCCGTAAACGGCCTGTATATGATATGCGGAAGAGCATAAGGTTTATGGATCGATGTTCGGGTATCAGGCGGCTACTATTGCATGTGAGTAAGGAATCTCGTAATAATCAAATTCTTTACATGTCCACGTTCTCGCTTCTAAGTCTACAACTCCACACAAATGATCGTCGCTTACCCCGTATTTGTAATGATTGATTGGCTTAATTCCATGTCTTCTTGATCTTAATTCCGCCTTAGTGATCATTCTCTCCCCATATGCAGAAAGCGTAGTCTGTCGATCCCCAACCATCCTCTAGTTATCGGTGAAACCAATCTTGCAACAAACCTTGTATGTGATCAAGAAACTTAATAATTTGTAGGGTCCAAGCATCCTTTAGTATAGCGTTCAGGCTTTCAACTACATTTGTCTTCATCTGATTAAATCATTTGCCACACTAAAATGCCCTTGCCCAGTGCTTGAAGTCGACCTCCTCGAAGTACTACGTAGGTCCTCTAATCGGACGAATCTTGGCCCAATATACTTAAAAATTGGTCTCATGGAATGCTTTTTGCCGCTAGAAAGAGGGTAGGGAGCACAACTTCTTTCTTGAAATGCTAGTTCAAATTGTAGCTTTGGCAATGAATACAAAAGCAATGGAAAGTAGATGGAAATATGCTACAGATTGACTTGCCAATGTTTGGTTTCCTAAGCGATACAATGACAAGTTCTGTAATGGCTCCAACGGCCTGCTTAACCTTCTAAAAAAAACCACGTCCATGCACCATTCATCTCACTGTCCACCACAACGAACGCAACCAGGTATATATGTCCATTCCTATAAATTGAGTTCGCACTCAGACTAACACCCTTAAACCTTTCCTGTAAGTAAGTTCTGTCAACTACCAAAGCATGTCACATATAGTTTAACAATCTCCTAGTACAAGGACTTAGTGTCATAAACACATACCTAAAATATTTTCCGTCATCAAACTTCAATGCATATGAGTTCTTGGGGTTCATTATCTTCAAGGCTTCACCATATATATGTAAGTGGCCAAAGGACTCCTTGGGCCTACCTCGAACCATTATTAAGGCATTTTCCTTTGACCGACAAGCTTTTTTGTAACTGATTCTCATGTATCTGGACTTAATCAAATGTCCTATTATCTTGCTCCTTGCCTGTTGGTGATCGTGGTCCATTAGTTGGCGAGAGCATGTATGAACATTCCTCCGTCAAAACAAATTTGAGGTGATCTATTACTAACATAGTATTTATGGTATTCTGCCAATTTGCATAATTTTCTACAGTCAGTTTATCAACAATAAGAAAATTAATGACAACGTTAAACATATTCGAGTTGCTGAAACAAACAAATTATTTATATTAGATATCTTTCATTATTCATTAAAACCAAACATAATTTAGCAAACAAATTCATGAACCCTAGTGTCATTTTATTTTTCATGATTGATAGCATCGTGAATGTGCTATCTTGCTCCGTTTAATCCAAGATCATTCCTTGGTTTTACTTGTTTATTTGACTATTTTATAGATATCGAACACCTTTGAGGTAGAATGGGACGCTAGCAATGAATTGGAGCTAAAAAGGACTAAAATAAAGTTCAATTGCATCAACTGGGAAAGAGAACTCCAAAAAACACCAAATTGCCCTTGAAGCCAAAGCGCAGCGACGCCACCTAGGCGCCGCCATGACACTTTTTCCCAAGGAGAAGTCGTTGGTGTAGAGCAGCAAGTGTCGCAATGTTGCATAGGAGCGTGGGGACGCTCCGAAGTATTGCCATGCGCGACAGCACTGTGACATTGCCCAAGAGCACCGTGGTGCTTCAAAGTTTTGTCGCGCGCATACGTGGGACAGTGCAGCAATGCTGCCCAAGAGCATTGCGACGCTCTGACCAAATTATAAAAGAATCCTTCGATTCTTTTAGGTCATTATCAAGCCACCAACCAACAAAACCCGAATTCTCTCTATTCTTCCTCTATTTTTCATCTATTTAGGCATTGGAACTCATTCCTATTAATCGATATGTCGATTATGGGCTAAGATAACGACTTTCTAGCTTGGATTTTAGGATAATTTCTCGATTCTAACACATTTGTGAGATTTTGAACCTTGTATTGTGATTGTTGGATGCAATTTTGTATCTTTTTCTTTTCGATTATAATCATATTATCGAACAATTGAGGATGTATGATTACTGCTTGGAATTAACATGCATTACATGACACTAATTATTACACGAGAGTTATTTTGGTGTAATAATTAGTTACCATTGATTTGGTTAGCTTACTTAATGTTTTCTTGTAAGTGTAACCCTTCACTTTTAACCTTATAACCCAGCTTCAATAAGCTTGTCGAAGGGAAAGACAATTTTGGTGCAATTGATTATAGTGATCTTATCCATTTTTGGAGTTCGTTTTGTCTCTTTCCATGCAAACACCTTCCTAAGATGGATGCTCCCAGGTTGTCACGAGGCTGAGCATGGAAAAACATTATGAACTAATGAAGGAGACTGCAGAATGTGTTGACACACGTGGATCTTACTATAAACACTTTCTCCATTTACCTTGATATTGACCCATGCAAATACCTTCCTAAGGGAGGATGCACCCATCACAAGGCTAAGCATGAATCTCACGGTGTGAACTTTTGGGGAGAGCGTGAATGGAGATTGACATATCAAATATATCATTTTCCTCCCATTAAGTGTTTTATAACTTAGGGTTATAATTACTTAGATAAATTCGACTAATAATTTATCTAAGTCATAGGTTAAGTTACGTTGGTCCCATATAACACTTATATTGGATAGTTAACAATATATGATTACTATTTATTAAACATTTTAATAAACGTTAATCATTTATTGCATGCTATCAAATGCTTGACTAATTCACCTCCTTGGTCGGTTCCCAGGTAAGCGTGTTTCCTTTCGTTCAACTTAAGTACCCCAATCTTAGACAAAACTTTTCTTAGTCAAAGGTCTCTTATAGACAAACATTTTATAATTTAATCTTTTATTGAGTTCATTTTAATCCTATTAAAAGAAAACTCTAATCATATTAGAAATAATTTAACATAAAATCTAATTTTCTAAATTTTAAACAACTTAAAATCACCTTATGTTTGCATGCAACTCTGTATAATAGATTTTAAAGTCTAATCCATTAACCATATAACTATTATATTTTATGAAAATTATTATAAATAGAAAAAATATCAAACTATTTACAAATATAGAAAAAATTCACTGTCTATCAGTGATAGATTGTGATAGACTTCTATCGCTTCAGCGATAAACTACTATCGTTTAAGTGATAGAAATCTATCTCGAACTATCATTGATAGACAGTGAAATTTTTCTATATTTGTAAATAGGTTAACTCATTTTGTTATATTTGAAAATAGCCCTATATTTTAATGAATAATTAAAACTTATAACATGTATACTAATGACATTAATTAAATACAACGATTATATTAGCTAAGTAATGTCATATTGCATGCATCTCAATTTCCATTAACATACATAATCTATGATTTATATAGTAAACATGCTTTTTAATCATATATAAAAATAACAATAATATGACACTTATATTATTGACATGCAAACTATATATCATCTATCATGCATGTGCATACTTAAAAAACAAGTCAAACTTTAAATATAACATTTATATTTAAATATGATGCATGATTATGCTTAACCTATGGTGGGAATTAAAACTATAAGGCATACAATATGCAACATATAATTAATATAATTTAAACATACATCTCATACATAATAAAATATACTATAGAGAAATAAAAGACTGATATTTGGCACCCTGAAAAATAATTAAATTAATATAATCATAAAACAATGAATTTACAACGAAAAAACTAGAAAAAAAACATCAGCAAGGCTCGAACCCACGAACGACACCTCTTGCATGCGCCTCAGAAGTTCGGAGCGTCGTGATACTGCGAAAAAAAAAATCGTTGTTTTGCCTCGTGATGGAGCGTTGCGGCGCTATTGTTTAGAAATGCCTAGAACTGCTTCGAAATCTACAATCCACCTTTATTTTCCAGTGTTCTCCACAACAAGACAACACCACAAACAACCCAGACTTAAAGTTACATACTCGATAGCAAAAAATAAATGCCCAAAACAATTGGGCCCCTTACAATTTGATCAAATCGATCATCAAAGCAGAAAACTAAATGTCAAATACCAAAACATCTATTATGCAAAACCCCAAATAAAATCACAGTAACCTTTACATGATTTACAAAATAATGTGCTCACCAGAATCAATTTTGATTTCCCTAATAAAAAATCAAAGACATTTTCATTGGCTTTGATACCAATTGAAGGGATTTAATCTAAATGCCAAAGCTTATGATCGCTTTTGTTTATGAATTAGGAAAAGAAAAACCTAATTGATTTTAAGAAAATAAGGTTAAGCATAATATAAAAGAGCATTTAGAAAATACCTTTTAGAACGAATAGTGATTCTTTTGTATTACTTGGAGTTTTTTTGGAGAAGGACCATAAATAGGTTGTTCATTAGAGGATCAATGGGACTTAAGGGGAAAGAAGTAATTACAGGGGTAAGACGGTAATTTTGACCCAGCTGTAATTACGAGCAATTTGTGAAAGGTCGACTTATGGATGCCGGGTCATATCCATGGACACAGAAATATATATATAGTGTGAAGAATGTAGCTATGGGTCTTTAGTGGAGCGACTCATAGTTAATAAATAATAATTAAGTTAATTAAAAAGTTTAATTAATTTAAGTTCGAATATTCTAATTTATAGGTCCATTAGGTTTCCTGTTAGCTCACTAAGGATAAAACAATGATCAGTAAATTATAGAATAATTTGAATTGTTCAAATTATTTAAGGAAATTTTATATTAATATGGATTAATATAAAGTAATACATTATAGTATAGTTAATTATAAGTGATTTATAATTGAAACTATATAATATGGGAGATTGTTATATAGAGATGGAACTAACCCTAATCCTTAAAATATTATTAGTTATTAAATATAATTATATCAAATCAAATTTAATATAATATATATTATTAAATAAGTAATAATAAATTGATTAATTAAATTAATTCAAACAAACATCACATATTTATTTATAATGCATTTAAATCATATAAAAATGCATACTTTTCTGTTAAGCTAGAGTTTTAATATGAGTTTCATTCATATTAATTTTACTCTATAGTTTTAATAAGAATCTAATTCATATTAAGCTTTCTCTCAAATTCTTCAAGATTTTTCGTCTAACTCCTATTTTCTTAGTTTTTTTTTTTTTTTTTTTTGTTCTTTTTGTTCTTTTTAAGCTTCTATTTCCTTGCTTATTTAAAAAGAATTATGTGATCATTTTTTCTTGTAACTTTAGTGAGATTTTTGGAGAATAATAATTTTATTTAGGTGACTTAGAGTGGATTTTAAATAAAATTAAGTAAAAATAGCTATAAATTACTAACAAATAGTATACATGGATTCTCTTATGATAATTAGAGTTTAAATTAATACAACTATTAGTTTTGAGTTTTACTGATAAAACTTCCAAAATTTAGGAGTATAAATTGATTTTCGGCGGGTGTGGAATTTAAGGGTATGTTTGGAATACCTTTTGAAGTGTTTAATTTAAAAAATAAGTTATTTTGAAAGAAATAAAGTGTTTGACAATCACTCGAATTAGATTTTAAAAGCGGTCAATATCATTATTTTAAGCTATTCTTATCAAAAGTGTTATTAATTTTTTAAGAAATATTTATTTTTCAAATTAATCCAAGTTGATAAACTTTAAATTACAAATTAAACAAATCTAGTCGTAGGTTAAATAGATGGGTATAAATTTTAGAAAGTATTAATATTTATCCATGCGTTTAAAACATTCTATCTTCTATTTTATGATTAGACTAGTCATTTCCATCTATTAAATTAAAGACTACCCACTTTATTTGACTAACCAACCAAACCGATAAGTGTGACCATGCATTATAGAAAATAAATACATAAAATATGCTATATTATTTACAAGGTCTAAATCGAAATACTACGTTGGCCACTTTTCTCACCAAAAAAAAAAAAAAAAAAAAAAATCACAAAACAATTGGTTGTATTGATTGATAATAATTGTCCAATAATATAGATTATGACATTTTTCTTTTACAATAAGTTGAGATTCAAATCACATCTCTCCTAGTCGCTAACATATACTATATACATTTCAAATGAAAATTATTAATTTGAAGCAAAAATTAATGCCACCTTCGTGCTAAATCGCAATCGCTAGTTGCTCTCTAAGGTTTACACAACTTCCAATCTCAAACCTGTACTCCTTAAAAAAAGAAATGAACTCAAAGAAAACTTGCCAACCATATATAAAAAAAGAAAGAAAAGAAAGAAGATGAAAATTGGAAAAACTAGTAATAGATCTGAAAAAAACCTTTAATATATGAAGAAGATGAAAACAGAGAATATTAGAGGATGGAAAAATAGGTAGAATGAAAAATGGCTAGGTTAAGAGTTAATTCAGATAAAAAATTATGGATCTAAATTTAATAAAAATTATTAAAAAAAAAGTTAAAAGGAAAAGTAGTGAAATTAAACTTAGTTCTATTTTCGTGCTAGTTACCTGAACTCAAATCCATCCATCTAATTAGACGAATGGCGATTAGGTTAAGAGTTAATTTAGATCCAAAAGTTACGAACTTGAATTTAAGAAAAACGTTAAAAAACTGAAAGGAAAAGTGGTAAAAAATTAGTTCTTTTAGCACACAAGTACTTGGGTTTTGGCAAAATATATAATGTGCACGTAGTTTGTCCCACATGAGAAAGATCGAAGAAAGTGATGGACTCCTACTACTGTAAAAGAAGTCTTTGCCTCTAGTTTCAAGTTGTTCTAGTTATAAAAATTTTTAACTTAGGTAAATTCCCTTTTGCATTCTCTAATTTGAGAGTGGGAAAAAATGTATGAGTAGTCAAAATTTTTGAGAGAGTGATTTTGTAATTGAGATTGGGAGAGAGAATTAATTTTTTCTAGTTCTTGGTTTTTTCTCCACTTCAGAGTATTTCCATGCTACTTCTTGTGTTTCTAGTTTTATTGCTTTTTTTTTTTTAATTTTTCTTTATTTTTCTTTATTTTTCTACTTTATTTTATTTTACCTCAACAGGCACACACTACCCAATTCCAACCATGCATCCAAATAGTTGATGATAATGGGAAAAGTTTCTACTTCCACTGCATATGTATAGCTTGGTTTAAATCGAAGCTTGAAATTAATTAGGTAATGAAAATAAATTAATAATTTGAAGGTTTAGCTTATTTGGATAATTTACATATCCACTTAATTTCAAAGTTTAATTTAAATTTAAAAATATATATTTTTTTAATTTTTTAAAACCTTCATATTAGTTATTTAATTCTTAAATGTTGGGATAGATTTGATTATCCCCTTTTAATTCAAGAAAAAATATTATTATTATTATTATTATTATTATTATTATTATTATTTAAATTATAATAATGGTCTAGCAACTAAAACAATATATATATTCTTATTTTGATCTAGATAGATTTATTTACCTATTTAATTTCAATATTAATTTGAACTAAAATATTTTATTATTAATTAGGTATTAATTAAAAATTCATATTTTTATTTTGATTGTCATATATTTGAGTTTTGTAATTGGAATAGATTCAAAT
This sequence comes from Citrullus colocynthis, assembly GCA_031780015.1. Classification (NCBI taxonomy): domain Eukaryota; kingdom Viridiplantae; phylum Streptophyta; class Magnoliopsida; order Cucurbitales; family Cucurbitaceae; genus Citrullus; species Citrullus colocynthis. The sequence continues at coordinate 285,806 of QLSR01000003.1, read as the reverse complement.
TTTAGTTTGATAGACTTGATTTTTGAAAATTTGTTATGCATTTAATGTAAATATACTGAGATGAAATGAGATTTTTATTTAAATGTATTATCACTTAACGTGAATGATACGTCTTCAGATAACCATATGAGATTTTCCTTAAAAAAATTTATTAATATTTAATGGGAATGGTAATTAAATAAGATTATTTAATAATTTGATGTGAAATTAACCAAGATATATCCATATGACCACCGCCTCACTTCGGTGACATGCTCCGATAACTACTTTTGACAAGTACTCTCTCTAGTGACCAACTTTGTCAACTACCTCAAATGACCAAACCTCAACAACCAATTATGGTGACTAACTTCAACCACAAATTTTGTTGATCATCCCCAACATCTATCTTAACAACCGACTTGATTCATAATATGCTCAAGAAAAAAAAAAATCGGTTAAGGAAAGCGTTTTTAAATACAAATGTAAAATTATTAGTTTAATAGTGGTCTCTTATAGTAATTGGACATTAATATTAATATTTTGGGAGTGTTTGAGCCTCTATCTTCAAGTGAATGGAGTGGGTTATTATCGACCGCTCCATGTTTGGGGCTCTCCCAATCATAATAATTGGTGTTTCTAACTATTATAATCTATAGCAACTACAATGTTACTATTTCAAATCCATCTTTATAACATGGATGCTAATAAAATCGACATACTATAATAACAAACTCAACGCTCTAAACACCACTTTAAGTATCTATCAAACAAAACAAACTTGTGAATAAAAATACTTTTGATTAGAAAATGTATTCATACACATGAGAAAATGAAAATAAATTTTTGAAAGACATTTTTTTCCTATATAGGCAGTTCAGTTCAAGTTTTTCAAATTAAAAGAACTGAAAGAAAACCTGAGTAATTAAAAAAAAAAAAAAGTGGACATTCTATATAAATTTCATGAAAAAAAACCCTAAACCGCTTGATGATATAATATATATATATATATATATATATATATATATATATATATATATATATATATATATATATATATATTTATTTGTGCATTTTCAAATGTGAAAGTATATTGTAACTTAGTTGATTTTAATTTAAAAAGAGTACAATGGTTGTATGCATAACATTTTAAAATTTTTTGAGTCAACTCAATTAATTTTGCTATGTATTGTCGACCAAGAGGGTCAGATGTATAAATCATTATACCTTCGTTTTGTTGTACTAAAGAAATCACAACGATTGTAATCTAAGTTATTATAGTATTTAAGGTAGTTTGTTTCTTTATTAAAAATACAAAATAATAACAATAATAATAATAATAATAATAAGTTTCTTTAAATGAGAATATCTTTTAATTCTAACCTATGAAATTTTAATTTAAGGAAAATATCAAAAGTACTTAACATTGTGATTTTGTTGTTATAATGAAACATAGGTATTTTAGGTAACTTAAACACAAAAGTTGCATTTACGAAATTGTAAAATATATGTAAAGTTTTTAAGTTGTTATCTTAACTGAACGTTGAAAATTTGAAAAAAAAAAATGTTTGTAATGAATAGTTGCACAAAAAAGTTAACCAAATAAAAATAATTAGTAAAAATTCAAAGTTCTTTTAAGTTAAAAAAAAAAAAAAAAATCCTATATTAGATACCCAAATCCAACTCAACTTGGCGACTCTACACTCCGAACACACTTTTATAAACTCCACAAATAAGTATTACATGCTCAACATAAAGATAAATGGTAACATCTTAAAATTCTAGAGACTAAATTAAAACCAAACTTACTGCTTAAAGACTAAAAATGTAACTTAAAAAAATTAGAGATAAATAAAAATTAAACTGAAAATGTAGGGACTACAAGTATATCTATATATTTTCTATATTCAACTTTAAATTACTAAAATGGTTTTGGTTCCTATAGTGTACTCATGTTGGATCCTCTTGTTGTTAAAAGTTGGGGCACGAGTTAATTAATAAAAAATATCATGATATATTTTATTGTAAATTAAAATTTACGTACAATTAACTAAATTATGATATATTATGCTACATCACTCTCATATAGATGTGGAGAGCATATAGAAAAGTACGAGAGAGTGCAAAAATTAAAAATTAAAAATTAAAAAGTGTAAAAAGATTAAAAGGAAAAGAAAAAAAAAATGATACATCCCAAAAAAATCATTGACACTCAAGATCTTGCTAAATTACATGTATTTAGATCACTAGATAATTTATTAAAATATTATTTTTATTTTTATATTCTTAAATTGATTCAGTTGTCTAATTCTAGTTTTTGTCATTTTTTTTAGATATATTATTAATCTCTATTTGCATTTTCATCCTAAATTTAAAAATATATTTATATATTATATTTTATGGTATGAAAATTATAATGATTATTTAATTTAAATTTAAAAATATATTTATATATTATATTTTATGGTATGAAAATTAAAATGATTATTTAATTAATTTAGATAGATAAAAATTAACTTCTAGATTAAATTTAAAATTTATTAAAAGTATGAAGATTAAAAAAATATAATAAAAATAAAAATAGAGTATTTTAATTAAACTAATAATAAACACTTAAAAGATTGTCCTAGAAAATATTTTTGTTTACCATGAGCTTGGAATTCAATCAATAGATTTACTAAGGTCCATTTAAATTTATTTTTTAAGTGTTTAAAAAGTCAAGCCCTTAATAATAATTTTAAATTGAAAAATAAAAAAACAATAAAATAGAAAAGATAAGGTGTGTTTTTCAAGGGAGGCATTCATAATTTGACACTCCCCAAAACTTCAAGTTCCCTGAATCTTGCTTCAAAATAAATAAATAAATAAATAAAGTTACCTGAATCTTCTTGTCTTTAAATATTTCATATAAATGAAAGCAATACAATATATTAAATAATGTGTGAAAATTCATTGTGTGGGCCATGTATTATTAATTTAAAGTTTTGTCCCTATTGTAACTTTTTTCTTTTTTGGGATACATTGATTTAAATTTATTATTATTATTATTATTATTATTATTATTATTATTATTATTGTATAGAAATGTGGGCCCTGTGTTATATTAAATTATTAATGCAATGTTTGTCCCTATATCATAATTTCTTTTTTTTCCTCTTCCCTTGTAAAATAGTGTTCCATGTATAAACATATAACATAAAAGTTACATTAAATAATTACTTTTATATACAATTGGACCAACTTTCCCACTACCTTTTTTCCACACCAACATTACATTATTGAGTCATATTTTATTTTCATTGGGTCTATATTATTCCAAAACATATAATATAATACTAAATGAAAGAAAAGTTGGAAACCTATAACTTTTTATGTGTATCTCATTTTCATTTCATTATTCTAATTAGAGATCATTTATTCATTTATTTAGGGTTTGCATCTAAATGATCTCTCTCTTCATATTGCATTTCTACTTAGAACTCTTACACCTCTTAATTTTTTTTAATGGCCAACAATAAGCATAATGCAATTGATTTTTTTTTTTTCTTTTAGAGTGAGATGTTTCACCCATATTCCTTGTATTAAAAGAAAATTATTTTTCATTAGATTATAACTTTTTTTTTTTCTAATGCAGACTATCTTTAAAAAAAAATTAAAGTTGGGTTAAACTAAGAATCTTTTTCTCTCTCTATTAAAGGATTTTTTTTTTTTTTCAATTTTGGGAGTTCAAAAAATAGGTGGTGGAGGGTTGAACTATTGAATTATCATAGGACAAAATTATATAAAATAATTTAACATGTTATGTGCGTATAAGAAAACATAGTTTTTTTTTAAAAAATTTATCTTATTATTATTTTTTTACAAAGCTAGGTTAAAGGTAAGATTATTATTATTATTATTATTATTATTATTATTATTGACAACAACAAAAACATATAATGTGTTATGAATAAAAAATAGTAATTTAGTTTAATGAATAATATATCACTAATTTATCCATTGGCAACTTTTTTTTTAGCTCAACAATAGGTCAGAGTGGGAGGATATCCAAACTTGTATCTTTTAGGTTGAGGGCAAATACGTCCATTTGATCAAGTTTTTTTTTTTTTTTTTCCTTTATTAACTATTTATCTTACTACCTAGGCTCAAGACCAACATTTTTCAACCATCTACCTTGAACACTATCCATTGTGGGTGGATTTTGCTATGATCTACACATTTTTATAATTTTTTATTAAAAAAATTATAGTAAATTAGAATTTAGTTTGACTTCTAATATTAGAAAGGAAACCCATTTTAAGCTAACCACATAAAAAAATGGCGCAAAAAATGAAACATAAAAAAAAAAAAAAAAATTATTCAAACATGTTGTCACCCAATTTTTGTTCTAATAAAATATAGAGTTATAAGATAGTTTCTGAACAACTTACCAAATTAAAAGAATATAGAATGAAATTAATTAATCTAACAATCTTATTCGTCAAATCGAGCATAGTTCAATTAGCATATTCGTGTGTTACTTACCACAAAATATGTAGTTCAAATCTTCCAACTTAGAAATATTAGTGAAAGACTAGATTTATTATCTCATGTTTACTTTTCGTGAAAAAATACTCATTGAATTGAAGGGTTTCTTCAAACAACAAGAAGCTAGCTAGCTAGGTCAAGTATACTATTCAATCAAATGCTTAAATTGAGCATGTTTACCTTCTCTTCTCAAGAAATAATTGGGTTATTTCTTTGCAAAATTGTGTTTAATTTCACATGTAACAATTTCGCTAATATTTGGTTAAATAATTGTTCCACATCTTAACCATAGATGATACGACTTTATTAGAAAAATATCATGAGCACTAAATGAATTATAAAAATATATATCCAAGTACTATAGGGGTATAAATTAATTACCCTCAAATTTTTTTTTAAGAACATATTTACCCTAAAATTTATACTATATATGTGTTATTTTTAACGAGAATGACATGAACATATATGTTTTATTTTAAAATTTACAATCTGTTTTAAAAATTTTAACTCCTTGAAGCACATCATCTAAATTTTAAAATTTACTATAAAATAAAGTCTATTTCTTCTTAATCTTTTTACAATAATTTACAAGTAGAAGAGTTGAATTCTTAACTAAATTTAAAAAACAAAAACAATGTTTAAAAGCTACTTTTTTTTGTTTTCAAAATTTGGCTTCATTTTCTAAAAAAATATTGGTAAAAATTATATTACAAAGCAACAAATGATTAAATTACGAACTTCGTCCTTATGGTTTGGAAAAAATTTAAAATTTAGTCCCTTTGGTTCTAAAAGTTAGAATTTGGTCCCTATGGTTTAGAGAAAATCTAGTCACTATATAGTTTAGAAAAAATTAGAATATAGTCCCTACTTTAAGGACTATGAGTGTTTTATCAATGAGTGTTTTATCAAACCATTAAGGACTAATTAAATTCTAATTTTAAACAATGTAGAGACTAAAAACTCTAACTTTTTCCAAATCATATAGACTAAACTTGTAATCTAACTGCAACAAATTTAGAGGTGGAAGGGGTGTTTGTAGGTTTTATTTTACCGGAAACAATAAGTCAAATGGTTACAAAACGAGTCTAAATTTACCAACAAGATATTCACAAATTATCATTATTATTATTATTTTATCTTTTTAGAGGACAGTTCCTACATAATAGATTGAACTGTGAACTAATCCCTGCTCTTTCTTTTTCTTGCTTTCCTTTATTAATTTATTAATTTTTTTTTTTAAAATATCAATCATTTTATTTTATTTGGTTTGGGGGAAAAAACCAAAATTTGGTTCAATTATTTGTTCAACTTGATGAAGAGCCACTTGATCTTGATCCCATGTGGAATCCAAGAGATTCATATCTTTCAATCACAGCCGTCCATTCTTCTAGGGTTTCACTTGCACATCAAGATTGGAGTTTGTCATCCTCCAATTAGAAGGAAGGACTTGTTCTTGAGTCCCACCTCTGATTAAATTTTGGTCAGTTAAATGCATCAAATCAGTTGCATGGCAATGTGCAAAAAAAAAAAAAAAAAGTTCACAATGATGTTTAGTAGGAATATATTTGAGTATCTTGTGAAGATCTTTGGAAAGAAATTAAAAAAGTGCTACCAATGCTTCCTTAAGGCCATTTTAAATTTATTCCCAAAATATCCCTTAAATTTCTTTTTTTAAAAGAAATAGAAAAATTACAGAGATGCTAACATTTTTGTTTTAAAATTTGGTAAGTAAAGGTATATATGACAATAAAAGTTCAAATTCCCAATCCAACGAAAAGAAAAAATACAAAATTTAAAAAATGAGAAACTATCTTCTTAAAATTAAAGGAAAAAAAATGGTTGCCCCTTGCATTTTTAGTCTAATTTTTTTTTAATTATTAAGTTTCAAAATGTTACACATTTAATCCTTAAATTTTGAGTTAAATATTACAATTTTAGCGTTGAGAATTGAGTTTTGTTTCAATTTGGTCTCTAAGTTTCAAGATTTATAATTTTAACATTGATGTTTCATTGAATACTCATTTTCAGTCATAAGCGTTAGTGTTAATTAATTAATTAAAAATAATTTTGAAATGAAATTTTAAAATTCAATTAAATTTTTTTTAGAACAATTAAATTAAATTTTACTAATGATAAAAAATAGTGAATTTAATAGACATTAATACTAAAGGCAAAACATGAGTATTAAAAGTGTAAATTAGTTTTATCTCTAGATTAAAAGTTTAAATCTTGCAATTTAGGAACCCAATTAAAACAAAACTCAAATCTTAAAGGTAAAATTGTAATATTTCAAAATTCAGAGACTAAATTGAAATCAAACTCAAAACTTAAGGACAATTGAAATCAAACTCAAAACTTAAAGACTATATGTATAACATTTTAAAATTTAGGGACCAAATAGAAATTAAATTCAAATTCTAATAACTAAAGAGATATATTTTTTAGAAAACTAAAATATATCAATATGACTTATGTATAAATATCTTAAAAGATAAGAAGTTTAAGTAGGACAATTATTAGTAATGAAGGCTTGATGAGGGGTCAAGAATGAATGTGACTTCTTTAATACATTATTGTGTATTTAATGAGTATGGAAAATATGTATGATGCCATGTCTAGCATTAATAGATTTGATTGAGAGATATAATTAGGTTTAAATAGATTCCTATATTCTTTCACTTATGTTCATTATAGAAATTATATTTTCAAAATCTTTATTTTGGTTTCTATTCTTTTAACTTTCATTTATTTTAGTCTTGGTATTTATAAAAGGTTCAATTTAGTCATTGTACTCTTAATTTTGGTTTAACTTAGTTGTTATATTATATTTTTAAAAAGTGACCTTTTTGGTCTTTTCATTTTCTTTTGTATTTCATTTTTAAGGGATTAAAATAGCTACTTTTTTAAAGTTGAAAAACCAAAATGATCAAAAGTTGAAAGTGCAATGACTAAAATGAACAGTTTGAAAGTATATAAAGACCAATATGAATCAAATGTAAGAACCAAAATGAACATTTTGAAAATATAAGGACTAAAATGAACCAAAGTCAAAAAATACAAAACTAAGTAATATTGAAACCATGTTATTATTTCATTTTCAAATATTTAATCTGAGCCCTCTTATCTGCACTATGGTCAAAGTAAAATAGTCGAATAATAGATAGCTTCGACCACCTAAATTATGGTCAAAATCAATCTCAATATTGAACTATTAACAAATTTAATCATACTAATTAAATGGAAAAATATCAATTTTGACTCTGAATTTGTTGGAAAAATATCAATCTTGACTCTGAATTTGTTAAGATGTATGAATTTGAGTTATAAACTTTTCATTTCATTAGTTTTGACTATAAACTTATGTAATTATTGTAATTTTAACTTTTGATTCAATTTCTGCTAAATTCATTAATTTTAATAAGATAAAGTTTTGTAAAAAAATAAGCTAAGCTTGACTAGTACACTAATTGTAACATTCCTAAAGTCCCTAATTTTCAACAAAAGTTTAGACTTAATGTTGTTTGTATAAATATTTTGTAATTTGTAAATTGCAAAAGAGTAAACTTTTTTAACGATACTCCGAAGATTTTTTTTTTTTTTTTTTTAAAACTTTGAGGTTAAAATTGTTAAATAAGTTTAGGAAGATTGATGAAATTGTAAGTTTATATGGTCCAATTGGATATAACATGACAAGTTCAACGTCACAATTAATATTTTTCTTAATTAAATTCATTAATTAAGCATGTCAATGCAATAATTTTTTATTTTTATTTTGTAGCATTCGAGTTTAGGAGAGACACGAGGATCCTAAGTATATCAAAGTATAACTAAAAAAAATGCTTACAAGAATTGATAGTTACTATATATACCAACAAGATACAAAGTAGTAAGGAATGTCAGAGTCATTAGGTGCTAAATCAAAATTGTAAATTCGAGTGAAAATATTGTTTTCAAAACTGTCACTATTTACATGGCATAATTTAGTGATTATAAGTCACATCTTGTGTGACAAAATAAACATAACTCAACTCAGGTAGTCCTTGTACTATTGATTTCGATTCTATTCTCTCACCCACATATTTTTGGATATTATCCAAAAAAAAAAAAATTACATCCTCGGTTTTATCAATCACACTTGTATCCATCATATAAGATTTCAAATAATAAAACACCACCAAAAAAAAAAAAAAAAGTATTTTTGTTAGTATTTTAAGTTCAATATATGAACAATCTGAATTATATAATCATGAATAAAAAAATCAAATCATATATAAAACAAGTAGTTATGATATACACAAATGAGTAACTTTCTTAACTTAAATTATAATTTAATTCCTAAACATTAAAAAACGGACAAGAATTTTGTAAATCACACACTTGTTGCCACTTTGACATTACTTATCCACATACCTATCAAACATCTTTCAAAATAAAAAATAAGTTAAGATAAATAATAAAAGTTTAAAAATTAATTAAACTTTATTTGTAGCTCAACATGGAGAATTTAAATAGAGTATACTTCTTTGTCAGTTGAGTTTTGTTCATTTTTATTAATAAACAAGATTTTGAGTTAAAAACTTATCAAAATGGTTGAGAATTACCCAAGGTACGGGTCAAAGTCTACGAGTGGACCCAAGGCCACAGGCTACCATGAGCAGGTATAAGGAACACGTGTCTCAAAAGGAAAAATGTCAGTGCCTCTAGGTTTGGCTGATTAAGCCCGTGAATATATTGTTCGATGAGATTTTCAAAGAAATTTAATTGGTAGAATTTGATTTTTTTTTTTTTGTATTAATTTTAGTAAGGTGTAACATGTGCAATCTCCAATATTTTATCATTTGATGCTTTCTTCAAAAAAAGTAAACTTTGATCCTTTAGGCTTGTTAATCTTGTTGGAGGATCGGGCTTTGGGCTTGTTGATCTTGTTGGAGGATCGGACTTTGGACTTGCTGATCTATTTAGGTTGACCTTTGACTTGTTGGTCGATGTGAATCGGCCTTTGGCTTGTTGATCTTCTTTGATTGATCGATCTTTGGGCTTGATGATCTATTTGGATCAGCCTCTGACTTGTTGATCTATTTGGATCAGCCTTTGGGCTTAATGATCTTCTTGGAGGATCGACCTTTGGGCTTAATGATCTATTTGGGTCACCTCTGGCTTGTTGATCGATATGGATCATACTTTGGGCTTGTTTGATCTTCTTAGACGATCAATCTTTGGGCTTGATGATCTATTTGGATTGACTCTAACTTGTTGATCTATTTGCATTGGCCTCTAACTTGTTGATTAGCTTGGATTGATCTCTAACTTGTTGATCGATGTGGTTCAACCTCTAGCTTGTTGATCAATTTAGATCAACCTTTGGCTTGTTGGTCTGCTTGAATGAACCTTTAGAGTTTATGACTTCGAGAGCTTTAGAAAGTCTTCTAATCTTATGGAAGTCTTCCAAGCTTTTGGACGCCTTTTGTGCTTTATTATTTAGATCTTCAGGAGAGTAAAAGCTGGTCTTCGGAGCTTCAGTTTTCAGAGCTTTAGTCTATCTTCTGATTTTTCCAACATAGAAAAAGTTGTATTCTTCAAATCCTTAGCTTCAACCTTTAGATCTTTAGAGCTTTGTGGCTTTAGTCTTTAGAGCTTTAGCCTTCACTTCTTCCTACCTTCAGGAGGTTGTAAACTTAAGATCAACCAGAGGTTTAGTCTTTTGGAATCCAAGGAAGTTTTAGTCTTCGGAGTCTTCAATCTTCATAAGATTGTAATTTTGAGGTCAATCAAAACTTTATATTTTTGAAATCTTTAGAGCTTCAATTTTCAAGTCTTCAGAGCTTCACCACTCTATTATCAATGTTTTCAACCTCCCCCTCAAATGAAGGGGTGCAACCTCTATTTATAGAGGATTTCCATGGGCTTACATAGGCTTGGACTCATTCATTTTTGGGCTTGGGTTAAAGCTAGGGTTAGACTCAAATTTTCACCATGGGCTTGAACTTCGTTGGACTTTGAACTGACTTTAACTACTTGGCTCAATCTAATTTATAATTTCCACAACGGACTTGGACTTTCGTTGTGATGAGGTGACAACTTGTGATTAGCTGAAATTTCTCATTCAACAATATCAACTGAAAAATAACTAAGCCAGATCCGAACTAACACTTTGCAACTTCGAGTACTAAAAACATCCATGACACCACCATGGTCATAGGTAACCATAGACATGTGACAAAGTTATAAATAATTCCATTCATCCACCTAAAGGGAAGAGTAAATAATCTCCGAAGAAGAGACATGACGTTACTTCTTTTTCTGCTTAGTTGAATTAGCCACTTATTGTACTAACTTAACCATCCGGAGTGCATTGGTTCATCACTACATCAGTGCAAGGATCTGTTACGCAGGTCCGCTCGGAGTATCTAGAGACTAAACTAGAGAGAAGTTGGTTGGAGGTCAAGGCTACTAGACACCCACAACGAAACTCAACGCAGATGAGATCCGAGTGCCAACAAACACAATTCTAAAAAATACCATTAATACGAGTATAACTCAATGACAAGCCAATTTATAATTTTTCCAACGATGGAATTAACAAGGTGGAGGGTTAAGATATTTCATGGGAACATTCATGGCCTCGACAAAGGAGAAAAAGGGGAAAAGGCGTAGGCAGCCGACCCGCCATTCTTGGGGAAGCAGGTTGTTATTTCCTCATCAACAATCTCTGCCCCACCTACCCGCGGGCAGCGGGCAGCGGATCTGCCAATGGGTTGGCAGCATTGGAGTGAGGGCCTCCACACGCAACATTCTTTTTCAATATTTTTTATTCTTCTTGTATTTCATTCAAAATCAGAACAATTGAATCCATTTCCTTCGAGCCGCAGCCACACAAGGAAGGAAAGGGGTCCTCCTCCCTCTTTGATAAATTTTCATATTTCCCAATCTTTTTGTTCAATTTTAGAGACCAATACTCAAGAGAAGAGAAGGGGAACGTTTTTCTTTTGGAATCTGCCCGCACCCCACTTTTTAATCCAAGAAGAATCACTCCCAAATTTCTTCTTGGGTTTTCATTTTTCCCTGATTTGGGAATGCGGGTAGATTTAGCCATCTGGGTTTAGCGTACTTTTCAATATATATATTGAATTATTGGCTCTAGCTTCACGATTTTCGTGGATAACTATTGTAATCTTGTCTTAAGCTTGTGTTGAAGAACAGCAAGAAGAAAAAACGAAAAAAGAAAAAAAAAAGAAAGAGAAAACAGGGGATTTTCTTGATGGGTTTCTTGGTTTTTTCTGGAGAGGAGAGTGGACAGAGTTCAAGAGTTGGTCTCAAAGCATTGATAAGGAGGAAACAGGTTGATTCTGCCCATTCTTCATCTTCATCTTCATCATCAGGGCATCATCAGTTAGCCAGAGAGTTATCGATTCCTCACCTTATTTCAATAGGTATCCATGTTGTAGTTCGTGGTTGTTTTTCCTTTTTTTCAATTCGTTTTGATTTTAGAAGCCATATCCTTTAAATCCTAGAAGTCTTTATTGAGTTTGAGTGTTTGATGTTCTTAAGGCTGATTTTTGATGCTCTACTCTTTCGTTGTAGGTAATATAATCTCAGTAACTTGTTAGTATTAGTTTTTGGGATTAGTTTCTTATACTGTTAGTTATTTCTATGAAGTTGAAGATCAAGATAAGTTCTAATGAATATTGTTCTTTTGGCAGTTCAACTGTTCATATGCAGATCTTAAGCATATGCCTCCCTTTTTTTGAATCTGTATTTCACCATGGAAATTTATTTTCTCTTGTGTAGGAGTTGGTGCTACTATTGGAGCGGGTGTATATATTCTTGTTGGAACTGTTGCCAGAGAGCATTCAGGACCAGCCCTTGCCATCTCCTTCCTGATTGCCGGAATAGCTGCAGCGCTTTCTGCATTTTGCTATGCGGAACTTTCAAGTCGTTGCCCATCTGCTGGAAGTGCTTATCATTACTCATACATATGTGTTGGAGAAGGGTAATTTTGTGTGACTTTACTTTGAGTTTATGATGTTCAGTGTTTAAGTCATCTTTCTGGATTGTAAGTTTATTGCTTGATCGGGACTTTCAAGCAGAAAAGGTATCATGTATTGCAAAGGAAACGATCATCATTTTGGTTTTCATTTTTTCGGGGATCTAGATGTGTATTGTTTATTCGATTTTCTGACAAAGACGGAAAATAACTGGTTTTGAATTTCATTTTCCCATCCAGAAAACTTGTTTGCAATGAGACTGGTACCTGTTGATGTAGTTCAGGATTTCCTTTAGCATATGATTATGTAGTTCATCTTCACATCATGATTCACCTACTGGTTGGTGATTTTCCACTGCTATTCTTTCAGTGTTGCTTGGTTGATTGGTTGGGCTTTGATACTGGAATATACACTTGGTGGCTCAACTGTTGCACGTGGAATTTCCCCAAATTTGGTACTGTGAATTCCATTCAACTATTCACACGATTATTGAAAAGAACAGAAATAACTCTGGTCTTTTTGGTTATGCCATGTTTTAGTGCATGATTTAGAGAAAACTTTTGAACTCTGACGCCTTACTAGTTCTTATGTTATCTTTGTATCTTTTCAGGCCTTATTGTTTGGTGGCAATGATCATTTGCCTTCCTTTCTAGCTCGCCAAACTCTACCTGGACTCGATATTGTTGTTGATCCATGTGCCGCAATCTTAGTTTTGATTGTCACTGCTCTTTTGTGTATGGGAATCAAGGAGGTATACTAGTAATTTGTGAAAGAATAATTTCTAAATCACGTATGTTAATTCCTTTTGTTATTAATTTGTGTAATTTTCTTGCAGAGTATTGCAGCACAAGCCGTTGTGACAGGAGCAAATATATGTGCAATGATATTTGTCATTATAGCTGGCTCTTATATCGGTTTCAAGACGGGATGGGTTGGATATGAACTTCCTACAGGGTACTCCAAAATTTCACTGTGTTATGCTCCTCTATAAATTAATTCTGCCATTTCTGATGTACATTTACAAATGTCAATTCTGCAATATAACAGGTATTTTCCCTATGGAGTAGACGGGATGCTTGCTGGCTCTGCTACTGTCTTCTTTGCTTATATTGGTTTTGATGCTGTTGCAAGTACTGCTGAAGAGGTAAATTCTTATACCAGCATCTGTTATCACAAAACTTCTTAAAAGAAAAGGTAGTTTAAGATAATGCAAAATTGCTGAGTGTGTTTTCTAAAGTCAGTAGTTGATCTCCTCGTGAAGAACAAGTTCTTTGCTGTTCTTGTTTCCCTCTTTATTTTCTCCTTTAAACCACACCCAAAAAAAAAAAAAAAAAGAAATCAATTTAATAAGTTTAAATCAACAACATATTTGGAATTGAGCATGGCAAAGATTTATGTTCATTTTATATTCAAATAACTAATTCCATTCAAGCATACATTGATCGTTATCAACAAATATGCAACAGAGATATAATTTGTAAATGGTTTGTAGTCTTTTTCGCTTGCTAATTTGTGGAAGCATTGACTTACTATGATTATTTTCGATAGGTGAAAAATCCTCAACGAGATTTGCCACTGGGGATAGCATCTTCATTATCTCTTTGCTGTGCACTATATATGATGGTCTCGATTGTCATTGTTGGTCTGGTGCCTTATTATGAGATGGATCCTGATACCCCCATTTCTTCTGCATTTGCTCAGCATGGGGTGCAATGGGCTGCGTAAGTGTGTACTTGTATGCTTTAAATTTCAAGTTATGAAGGAGATGCCCCTAGTTTTGTGTTTTTGGTAGTCTTTGGGCCTAAATCGGGTGGATAGTCTCAGCTGATGATGTAATTTTTCTGCTCCAGTTATGTGGTGAGTGCTGGAGCTGTTACTGCACTGTGCTCGACATTGTTGGGTTCTCTTCTACCTCAGGTACTTATTTATGAAGTCTTTGAGGTATCTCTTAGCATTGTTCTTTCACCAAAAAAACCCTGATTTTTTGAGTATATCACCTTTTATGCTTAGTGATGACTGATGATAATACAAGGAATAGGACCCCCTGATCATGAAAAAAAGAAAATATATTCTGAATGTTGGAACTATTATTTGCCTTTCAATTTTATTAACCATATTGGATATTGCATTGCTTTTTTGGTAGATATGAATCCTTTTTTTCTTATACAGAAAAAGAAAACACATTCTTTCTTACCACTTCTTTTCCTTCTAACATCTTGTACCTTCTTGTACATGAATTCTATTTTTGACCCATGTGCTTCACTTTCCAGCCACGAATCTTGATGGCAATGGCGAGAGATGGGTTGCTGCCTTCTTTTTTCTCGGATGTTAATAAAAAAACTCAAGTTCCTGTCAAGAGCACCATAGCAAGTGGTGTTGGTGCTGCAGGCTTGGCCTTTTTCATGGATGTTTCAGAGTTAGCAGGGATGGTAAGGCGATTGATCTAATTTTTCTCATGTTGTATGAAATTGGTGATAAAGGTTAAAGATGTTTTGTTCTGAACCTTATCTATGTTAACTAGATACGAAAATGTTTGTAACCAAAAGAATCTTACAAATAAAATTTGAAAATTTCAGCTCCCTACCAAATTCCACAGCATTCTGCTTTTTTCCTATCGTCTTTGTATGTTATGTTTGCATCCTGTTTTTGTGTATGCTCATGAGCGGCGTACATTTTGACGTTCTTATTCTCCTGAATGTTGTTTCCATTTCAGTCTAGTTATTAAGATGAAGAACACGTGTCACTCAATGGAAGTCAAAGTCTTGATACTGAAATGGAATTTCCTAGTTCTTTGGATTTCTAAGTTGCTTTGGATCGTGAAAGAATAAAACTACTTGAGCTATCAAATTATTTATGGTTTTGATTATATGGGTGAGTTGGTTGAACAAGGTTTTCACTTTGTGCAGGTTAGTGTTGGTACCCTTCTAGCATTTACCACAGTGGCTGTATCGGTGTTGATTCTCAGATATATTCCACCCAATGAGGTCCCGATGCCATCATCTCTTCATGAGTCATTTGATCCACTGTCCCTACCAATTCATACAAGTGCTGATGATGTTGATGAAAAAGATGCTGAGATCGGTTCTACAAAGGACAGCGCCAGACCCTTGCTTGAGAAAGGGGATTCATCAGTTGAAATCCCCATAATTGGCAGCTATCTGGCTCGACATGGCTGTAAGTTTCGTGGTTTCTCTTACTTTAGTGTCTGGCCTGTTACAATGAGGTTGTTCATTGGTGCCAGTACTGTTAACCACATTGTTGTGCCTAGGCTCGATCCTCGTAATCTTGAAACATTTTTCTTAGAAATCATTTTCCCTTTTTAAGGACAATGGGAAGGATGTAATAACTTGAATGTCTTTCTTTTAAGCAATTCCTTGAAAACAAGCCCGCTTTTTTTTTTTTTTTTTTTTGGTTCCGTGTCTTATAGCTCCCAAAGAATATTGCAACAAGATATGGTTCTCCCTTTTATAGAACATTTGTTGAAGACTGTAGAGTTACCTTACTACCCTGGTTTTTACTCACACGAAGCTTTTTCAAAGTCTGTTGTGTTCTTATTTTCTCTTATGTTTAATTGTTGCAGACACTCTAAATGAGACGAATCGAAGAAAAATTGCCGGATGGACCATCTTGTTAACATGTGTTGGGGCACTACTCCTTACTTACGCAGCTACAAATTTGAGCCTTCCAAGGTTGGTTGTTATTATGACTATATTTTAGATTTCTGTTTGTTACATCTGCAAATTTATTATGGTTAATCATAAAGATTCAAATTCATAAAGGGAGAAAAAGGAAGAGCAACAAGTCCTCTAAAGAATAAGGAGGCTGTTAAGTTTCAAGTTCTTGACATGTTTTTTTAAGTGGATGAACTAGTGTGATTATGCATGTTTTAGTTTTTTTGTTTCTCTTGTAATTATTTTTGCTCAATGTGTTTGATGTTTACGCCAGCTATGTGCGATATTCCGTTAGCGGAATCGGTGTTATGCTTCTTTTATCTGCTTTGGTTGTGCTGTCCTGCATAGACCAAGATGATGCAAGGCACAGCTTTGGACACACAGGAGGTGAGAACAGCACTCTCTTTCTCTTGTGTCCTATTTATGTATTTTGCATTGTACTTTTTCTTAGCCGAATAGCACTCGGGTTAGTATCACACATCACATTGCAGATAAATGAAATCCTCTTTGATTGGACTACCTATCCTTGATAGAATTGCTTAATTAGGATGCCACTGGTGCTAACCAACCTCACCTCTACCATGCATGGTTAACTAGTTCTTGGGTTCTGGCACCTTGAAGTCCAAGGAAAGATAGAACAATGCCTGGATATTCTTCTGTATGAGTCCTATGGTCATGAACTTATGTTTGCCTTTTACTGATTGCCGACTTGAACCCCCTCCCTCCCTCCCTCCCAATGCTCATTCTTTTTCAGGCACGCCAATCTGGCATAACCCGAGATTTAAGTCTATAGATGAACAATATATAATTCTTGGTTAATGTATGAATATACTGATCTATTGCACTTTCTTTTGCTCTTTTCTCAGGTTTCACCTGTCCATTTGTTCCTCTGCTACCAATTGTGTGTATTCTCATCAACACCTACTTGCTCATTAATCTCGGGTAACGAACGTTTCATCTCCCTCATTTGTATACTAATATTTGTAGCACATTTTGAGGTTTCTTTCATTCCTTTATTGGTACCAAATGGTATTACCTAACATTAACCTAAAAGCCATCTTAAACCACATTCATTTTCCCCGTTCCTAAAATGATGATCCATTTCTTAACCTCTCAGAGTTGGTACATGGGCTCGAGTGTCGGTATGGCTAGTGATTGGAGTGACCATTTATGCAGTCTACGGTCGAACCCACAGCACTCTACGAGATGCAATCTATGTGTCAGCCGAACATGCCGAGAAAATAAACAATTACTCAAGGGAGGTGCTAGCTTGATGATGAGGTTTGTACAAAGAGTAGAAAGCAAAAGTTTGTTGATGCCATCATGAGATGAAGTCCCATATTATGAGGGATCTGATTGATGACAAACTTTGCCACATGAAGGTTTCAGACATTGTTGATTATTTGCTTACCATATTTTGTATTTTTATCTCCATGGAGACTAATCTGTCTCCTTGTATTATAGGGTTGATTATAGAATTTGCTCAGCTTCTTTTTTCTTGTTGGGAGGAGGTTCAAACCAAATAATGTAAATATGAACCACATTTCATTGATCTTTATTCTACTAATACATATCACTCTCTTTGGTATATGTACATGTACATGTTTAGATGAGTTGAGAATGTTGGATATAACAAAAGTAGAAACAGTATGAAGGAACAACTCATTTGGAGATATTTTATAATAGAGAATTACAATTGCAAACTAGAAAACTTGCTATATTTATACACCCACAGACTTGAAAAATAGTTAATCCCACTACCTTTTTTTTCTTCTTTTTTTTCTTTTTTTAAAAAAATAAGAACTCAATGTATTTTCCATAATATTGCGATGAAAATACCTTTGGAAGGGTTTTATATTTTATAACCACCAACAAAAAAAGGTGTGCTTCGAGTATATAAACGTAAGAACTAGGGAAAAAAAATTTAATACCTGTATCCATTTTGTCAAGAAAATAAAATTCTAGTTAAGTAATAACCATGATTCACGTTATGAACTTGCAAAATTAAAACACTAAAATTACATAGATCTATATATATCAAGTTGTCATAGAATGTGCTGAGAAATATGTCTAATAATTAGAGAATATTTTAAATGACAAAACTATTAAAAATATTTACAAAGAATAGACAGTAAAGTTTTGCTATTGCTATATTTGTAAATATTTTGGTTAATTTTCCTATATTTGAAAACAACCCTAATGATTAGTATATATTGAGAAATACATTTATTTATAGCCAAGATGAGTATAGCTTGAGTGGTACAATATTTGTATTATCAATCTCGAAATCATAGGTTCGATTCCTTACCCCATGTTGTAAATTAAAATAAAAAAAAAAAGAAAAAGAAAAAGAAAACATTTGTCTATAAGTAATATATATTGAAAAAATAAACCTTGATAAACTACTATACTTTTAGTTTGAAAACTCCATCTACACTTGTTTCGGTTCATTTCTCGTTGATATCCTTATTTTATCTACATTTTCGATACCTTATTAAAATCGACCCTTGACAATTTCTTTTTTCTTTTTTCGATTCCTTGTTCACATCTACACGTCTTTTGTTCCCTAGCAAATACAAAAAGAATATTATGATTGGAAGGTGTTATTTTTGAACACAACACAATTTGAGGTTTCCATTGTAGGAATTTGTATTGTGTATATATGTACACGCACCTACACAAACATATTAGACAGTGTGAAGCATCGTTAACGAAATTAAAGCAATAAGGATAAAGGTAAAAACAAATCCTTTAGATTCCAATTTTAAACACTTTTAAAAACAATTAATCCCCCCATTCTTTTGAGATTTGTATTTGGTTATAATATATATTCACAGTCTAGGGAGTGGAGTGCAAATATTAGTGAAAATTTGAGGATAAAAAATAACAATCTTGAAATTTAAGAGTATGAATGTGACATTTTGAAACTTAAAAGACTAAATAAAAATTAACTGTAAAAGTATAACATTTAAAGTCTATTCCAAATGAAAACTACGTTAAAAACATAGGGACTTTAAAGAGTTTTCCTCCTTTATAATCTTACTATATACATAAAAGACACAAAGAGGGAGAATCTTTAGGTTCTATTTTACCTTTATATTACATTAGAGTATCTATTTTGTCCTCACAATCACATCTCTTCATGTTGTTTTGTACACACCTTTCATGTTTTTTCTTTTTATTTTTTCTTCATTTAATTTTCCATTCCCTTTTTGTCATTTGATCTTTCAACGGTTCATATTTTGTCCACATTTCCTTTCATACACTTTTTTATTTTTTATTTTTTATTTTTTTTACATTTTCTACTTTATGGTTTTTTTTCCCACATCATTTAACAAATACAAATTCATTTGCAAGATAACAATAACTACACTTCTTAATCTTTTTTTTTTTGTTTATTTTTTTCAAAGAAGATATAATTGTTTAACAATAACTTATTTATAGTACAACAACCATAGGATTAGAGATCGAACTTTCCACCTGGAGTGAAAAAAATTATACTAATTATCGTTGAGCTAAGTTCACTTTGATCCAATAACTTATTTAAATACATTTATAAATGTGATTTAATAATTATTCGTAATAATGTACATCTATATTATTTTAAAAGCGCATGAAATTTTATTGTGGAAATTTTGAGCAAGGTACATTACTTTTTGTGGCTTATGAACTAACTTGATCATATAATATTTTTAGTTTCCAACATCTTTGTCCATAGTTCCATGCATATTTTGCCATGAATATATTTTTGTATCATAATACATTAAAATAAAAAAGCAAAAAATTGCATGACGCACCATTAAAGTTAATTCATAGGGTTGTTTTCTAATATAGTAAAATGAGTTAAGATATTTAAAAAATAACAATATATCATGTCATTAGGATATTTACCATCTATTATAATAAATAGTGAGATTTTGCTATATTTATAAATATTTTTAATAATTTTACCATTTAAAATAATTATCCTAATTCATACTTATATAATTGTAGGAATAAGATGCTAAAGTTCTTAATTCATTAGGTAGTTATATTCTTTTTCTTTTAATTTGACATTTTTATCTTTTCCAAAAATTTTAAGGTCGTCAACCGATTAATGCATAAGCATTGGCAAAAATTAAAATTTCAAGAAAAACCAAAAAAGAAGAAAGATATATATAATTTTTAATTTCATATTGGTTGGATATGGATAGAGATCTTGAGGGACCCAAAATCTCAAATCTACAAATATAAATAAATAAAAATACTAAGAAATATTAAAGATTTGTTATGAGAGTTGATGTTGTTTACAATTATTTAAAAAAAATAAAAGAAAAGAAAGAGAGGGAAAATAGCAAAAAGAGATGAAAAATTGGGAGATGCCTACTTCTGGAAAAAAAAATCAACAAAAATAAGAAGAAAAGAAACACAAAAAAATGTGAGAAAAGAAGGAAATACTCATGAAGCGTAAGGAAAAGAAAAA
>QLSR01000003.1:247662-265024 GCA_031780015.1 Citrullus colocynthis | reverse complement strand
GTAAGGAAAAAAAAAAAAAAAAAAAAGAAATAGATAAAGTTTTGAATAATTTAGGTAAGATATATTATTCAATAATTTTATTTTAAATTTTATTTATGATTAATTTATATATTCTGTTTATATAACATTATTTTTATTAGCTAAAATATTATAGCTTTTGCGAGAACAATTTTTTTAGTTAGTTGAATGTTTTTATTTCATTAGTAAGATATATATATATATAGTCTAGTCGTACTTATATGAATGTTATAATAATGTCTATCTAATCTTTTATTTTGTATGGTTTTTAGATATTTACAACAATATATTACAAATATGGTGTATCAAATTTGAAATTAGGCCAAATATTCCATGGTAAATAAGAAAACGTTCATCCATAAAGCTCTCTAAAGAACAAAGTTATGTTCTATTCAAAGAGCTCCAAATACAATACAATCCTAAAAGTTGTATTTTTTTTAAATTTTTTTACAATATGTGGGGAGGAAAAATTAATTCTATAACTTCGAAGTTGATACTATAAATACTGTACCAATTAAATTATACTCGTAAATGACTAAGTTGTTGTCTTACAATAATAAAAGGACAAATAACTAAGAGAAATTATTTTAAATGACAAAATTGTTGAACATATTTACAAATAATAACAAAATATCACAATCTATCTACGATGGATTGCAATAGATTATTATCTGTGTCTATCATGATACAGATAGACACAGATAATAGTCTATGGTGGTCTATCACAAATATACACTTTTGCTATATTTATAAATATTTTGGTTCATTTTCTTTTAATTAAGTTCTATCTAATTCACTAAATTATACCATAATCTAATAGTTGATCTTCTACGTCAAATTATATCACGAAGTTATATTAATTTTATGTTATATCTATACATAAATTACTAACATTTGTAACACATTTCAGAATTATATCCTAAATGTATGGAGGAAAATCTACGTTTTTAAAATGATTAATTTTAGTTCATAGAAATAAATGGGTTAAAATATCATTTCAATCCTTATTATTTGAAGGTTGTTGCATTTTGGTGTCTTGTACTTCAAATGTTCAATTTCAATCTATCTACTCTCAATAAAGGTTAAATATAGTCCCCGCTAAATCTCACGTTTCATTTCTTTGTTGTGCTATTAGGAAATGTGTGGCTCTTTTTACAAGTCTCTCCTCTTCTTTAGTTGTCTGGCACACTTATATATTATTGTGCAAGAGAGATCTCGACCTAACACTATAACAAATTGTACATTTAATGACTCATGAACAGTGCCAAAAATAGAGGAGAAAGTGAAAAAAGAGTCATTGAATCCAAAATCACGCGTTTTTTGAGGGAAAAAATGGAAATTTTCGGATTTGGCAGACTACATGACTGTTTTTATGTGTCGTTGATTTATGACTAAAAAAAATAGTCATTAAATGTGAGTAAACAAAAAAGATGCGATTTTGGTGGGAAAATACACAAAATTTCAATTTTTTCCGAGAGAGAGAGCGAGAGAGAAATGGCGAGTGAGGGAGGGAAACATAGAGAATGTTTGAGAGAGAGAGAGAGAGAGAGAGAGCGAGAGAGAAATGGGGAGTGAGGGAGGGAGACATAGGGAATGTTTGAGAGAGAGAGAGAGAGAGAGAGAGCGAGAGAGAAATGGGGAGTGAGGGAGGGAGACATAGGGAATGTTTGAGAGAGAGAAAGAGAGAGAGAGAGAGAGAGAGAGAGAGAGAGATAGCTGATCCGAGCGTGAAGAGAGTGAGAGAGAGATAGTTTTCGATCTAGGGGAGAGCGAGAGCGAGAGAGCGAGAGAGCGAGAGGTAAAGCGAGAGAGCGAGAGAGAACATTTAGATTTTATAACCTTTTAGAAACGCGTCGCAGTCGACTCCACAACAGAAACTCTCCAAAATCGCTCTCTTTCTAAGGATTTTGCACGCCTCTGTTCACTCCCGTCTCTTTCATTGTTTGGAATCCCATCGACGGCCTCCCTCATTCCCGTCTCAGACCACCGTTGACGGCGCCTCGCTTTCCCCTCGTCTCTCGGTCTCCCTCTCCAATCGATCTCCGGTTGCCGTTCAGTCTCTCCGGTGTCTCGTTCTCCTCTCGTCTCCGCTCTCCCTCTCCAATCGCTCTCCGGCCGCCTCTCGGTCTCCCTCTCCACTTGCTCTCCTCTCGCCTCTCACTCTCCCTCTCCACTCGCTCTAGCTCCTCTCGCCTCTCCCTCTCCCTCTCCACTCTCGTGAGTCCAGCCTCTCGGTCTCCATCCTCTCGTGAGTCCAGCCTCTATTCTTCATTAAATTTCAAACTGCAAATAGCAATTACATGTTTTTCTGTTCGTTTATTTGTTGATTGGTTTGTTGTTTGTGTTCTTAATTCAGGGCTTCACTAACTCAATAATGTTTTTCTGCCGGAAATTCAACATACATCTGCTACTTTCGCTTGTGCATTGGTTAACATTGTCCCTGTGGTTACTTTCCTACTTGCTCTTCTATTTCGGTAAGTTCGGTCTTTTGATTCTCACTTTATTGTTACTTCTCTAGTTTTCGGAGGAAGGAATGTGTTTGTTGATAGGATAGTGAATTGATTTTGATTTTGTAATTAGTGGAATAGTATATATGTCACTTTGTATCCACTCTGTATGACAAGCTGAGGTTGGAACTGTCACTTACGCATTTTTTGTCTTCGTTTTGAGCTAAGAGGCCACGCTTAGGAGTCCTTTATGAAATTTTGAGATGTCACTTTGTCCATGTACCCAATTCTCATTTCTTTTTACTTGGTTGTGCACATCGAAGGTATGCTACATAGCTAACTTAACTTGTGTCATTTGTGGAATAGTATGAATGTCACTTTGTATGCACTCTGTATGACGAGCTGAGGTTGGAACTGTCACGCACTTTTTTGTCTTTGTTTTGAGCTGAGAAGCCATGCTTAGGTGTCCTTCTAGAAACTCTGGGATGGGAACTGTGCATGTACCCAATTCTCATTTCTTTTTAATTGGCTGTGCATATCAAAAGCATGCTACCTAGCTAACTTAACTTGTTGAATTAGATTGCCATTTATAACTTTCTATTATAGAAATGATCTTGACGAAACTACAAATTAACCACCTTAAAAAAACGACTGTAAATGGACTTCATAAAAGTTATTGTCTACTATTATGATCTTATCATCAGGTTTCTTTTTTGGGGGAGGGGAAATTAACAATTTCTTAATTCCCTAGTATTATGTGATGGACAAATCATGGATGGTCAAAAATAGATTATCTAGAGAATACGAGGTGGGAGTTGAAACTTTCATTGAATTTGGTTTGCGTCATGGCAATGGTTCCAATTCCATTCGATGCCCATGCTTAAAATGTGGAAATCGTATATCTAAGGATGTTTCGATAGTTAGGGATCATTTATATGTCAATAGAATTGATCAAAGTTATAAGTTATGGTTTTGGCATGGGGAAGATTTAGCCACACACAATGTTAACAACAATTCAGATCTTGTGTTAAATGAAAACTATGAGGATGGGTGCAATTTGTTTAACGTAATTGAAATGGTTCAAATTGCTCATGATCAACTTTCTGGTGCACCAAATATCTTTGACACTGTGTTTGATGATGCTAAAAAGCCATTATACCCTAGATGTAAAAGATTTACGAAGTTGTCAGCACTTGTGAGATTGTATAACCTAAAGATTAGATTTGGATGGAGTAATTCAAGCTTTTCTGAATTATTATCTATAATAAGTGAATTCCTACCTGAGAAGAATGAGATGCCAAATTCTATGTATGAAGCTAAAAAAACATTAGGTGCCCTAAGTTTGAGTTACTAAAAAATAGATGCATGTCCAAATGATTGTTGCTTATATAGAAAAGAGTATGCAAAAAGCACCCAGTGTCCTACCTGTAATCTATCGAGATGGAAGGTTCTTAAGAACTCAACAAAAGAGAAAAAAGGAGTGCCTGCTAAACAGTTGTGGTACTTTCCAATTGTTCCAAGGTTTATAAGGATGTTCAAGAGCGCTGAACATGCAAAAAACATGTGTTGGCATGCTACAGATAGGAAAGTAGACGGTATTATGCGACACCCAGCTGATTCTCCCTCCTGGAGGTTAATAGATCACCTATGGCCAGCTTTTGGTTTAGAACCAAGAAATCTTCGTTTGGGTTTATCCACTGACGGAGTCAACCCATATGGAGATCTAAGTACTAAATACAGTTGTTGGCCAGTCATTATTACAGTGTACAACCTCCCTCCATGGTTGTGTATGCGGAGGAAGTTTTTAATGTTGTCAATGTTGATATCAGGGCTGAAACAACCAGGATACGATATTAATGTGTACCTAGCTCTGTTGATTGAGGATTTGAAGCTTTTGTGGGAAGTTGGAGTTGAATGTTTTTATGCATACAAAGAAGAGTCTTTCACTTTGCGAGCAGTTCTATTGTGGACTATTAATGATTTTCCTGCGTATGGAATTTATGTGGTTGTACTATGAAAAGGTATAAATCTTGTCCAGTATGTGGAGAGGATACCAATTCAATCAGGTTACATCATGGGAAAAAGAATGTATACATGGGCCATAGAAAATTTTTGCCATGATATCACCCGTATAGAAGACAAAAAAAAGCCTTCGATGGTAAGCAAGATAATGGAAGTTGATAACTTGTAGAAATAAAAGTTATTATAGTCATTATTTGATTTAATTAGAGTAACTTTGGAGTTAAACGCATGATTTTGGTAGTTGAATGATGAAAAATGTATCACCATGCGTTGGCACTACTTACAAAAGAAAATGCCTGAAAAACGATGAGCTTTTCTGTTCCTAACGCAGGGTTAAGAAGAAAAGAAGTGCAAACAACCAAGTACGAAGAGACAAAGCTGCTGTGAGAACAAGTGGAAAACCATGCGTCGAGCCTATGCGTTGAGACCATGCGTCGATGAAGAAACAGACGCATGCTCAAACAGCTGTCATGTCATTATGAAAAAGAGCAACAACCTATCAGATCATGGTAGAACAAATAGGCTGACAAATCTGAAAAGTCTATGCAGCGTGGCTGAAATTTAATGCAAAGCTGTCAGGTCATCATGATATCAACCTTTTGACGCCTATAAATAGCCCAAAAGCTTCTCCAAAAAATAGAGGAGAAAAAGAGAGACCAGTTTAAGAGGCGAAAGCTCTGCACTATTTCTCTCTCACCATAACCAGCCTCCATTTCGAGCTCTTCTGAGAGATGAATTCTGAGCACCTTCAGAGTCATCCCCCAGTGAGTGAGAACCTTCACCCTATGGAATCTATGTATCAGATAGCAACCATCTCAAGCCTCCATGAAGCAAGACGTTGCCAATGGCAGCTTGACGCCCTTCATTTCTGTTTTATTCCCATTTCTCTCCTTCTTGCTTATATTTTGTTAATGACATTTGAGAGAATGACTTACTTTCTTAATATAAGTTTGATTGACTATTATCTTCCATCTATTTCCGTATTAAACACCTTACACCATGTTTGAATGCTAAATGAGTTTGATGTTAAAAGTTAGTTTTTCTTGAGCAATCCTGAGTATATTACATCTTGATTAATGCATATCTTTAGCTTGTATAACTTTGTCTGACAAACACAAATAGTAAGCATGACTGTCGAGCTTGAGAGAGTGGATAGTTAATCTGTAGCATTTATTAAGACTAGATGAGTTGCAAAGATGTAGTTCATCTTTTGCCAATGCAAACTTACCATGCGTCTTAGAGATAAGATTAATGTGGCGTCGAAACATCGAGAGATGGATTCACAAACGCAGTTTGTAGGTATGTAATTGTACTTAGAAGGTTTAGGTAACAACTAGCTCTTGCGTTAACTCTACTCCTATCGCATGGTTCATTTCATTCTCAACGCATGCTATCTGACACTAAATGACATATGACTAACCATCGCCGCATCCACCTCATTATTAGTAGTAGGAAAATCTTCATTCTTTATGTATAGTTTGACACATACAACCAACAAATGCACATATTACATGTACAGATCACGCATAGTCAGGCAAATAATCTCAACGCCTAGTTATTACAAATCCCTGCATTCGACCCTAGACTCACAAGGAAACCTATAAATACTTATACTTGGGTCTTTATAGGAAAACTTGCTTAATCATGATCACATTTAGAGTAATTCTCGACGCATCCTTGTACAAAAATGTTAAAATCTATTTTTGTGCAACAAGATAAGAAACTTAATTCAATTTAATTAAGAAATTCATCTCAAACAGAAGTCCTCCACACCCAATGTTAGGTGCGGAGGTTTACAATAAATTAAAGGACATAAGTTGTCCTAGTGGAAAGAAGTGTGGCAAGAAATTGAATGACAAAGCTTCAGATAACTACTGGAAAAGAAGACCTGCATTTTTTGAACTGCCTTATTGGAAAGAGTTGCATGTCAGACATTGTCTTGATATAATGCACATCCAAAAGAATGTGTGCATGAATATCATAGGTACGTTACTGGAGGTTCCAGGAAAAAATAAAGATGGAATAAGTACTAGACTTGACTTAGTTGAAATGAACCTTTGGCCTGAATTAGCTCCTGTACGTCGGGGGAGTAAAATGTACATTCCTGCACCGTGTTATACATTATCAAAAGAAGAAAAGTATCGTTTCTGTAAGACTTTATCTGAAATAAAGGTTCCTGAAAGAAAGTTATTCCTCTAATATTAGAAGTCTGATCTCATTAGAAGACTTGAAACTTAATGGCCTGAAATCACATGACTGTCATGTTTTAATGCAACAATTCCTTCCGATTGCATTACGTTCAGTGCTACCTAAGAATGTGAGGTATGCTATTACTAGATTAAGTTTCTTCTTCAATGCAATATGCTCCAAGAGTGTGCGGGTACCAGAGTTAGATAAGCTGCAAGAGGATATAGTTGTTACATTATGTCTACTTGAGAAGTATTTCCCACCTTCTTTCTTCACAATAATGTTGCATCTCACTGTTCACCTTGTAAGAGAAGTGAAAATTTGTGGGCCATCTACCTACGATGGATGTATCCATTTGAACGGTATATGAAAGTGTTGAAAAGTAATGCAAGAATAGAAATCGACCGGAAGGTTGCATTGCAGAAGCACACATATGTGAGGAGTCTGTTGAATTTTGTTCTGAATTCCTATCTGGGTTAGATTCCGTTGGGCTTGGTTCATTCAAGAGACGAGAAGAAACACGCATTGATAAACCTTTATCAGCTGGATGTCATGTTAGACCCAACGTACAGGAACTAGAGCAAGCACATCTATATGTACTTAAGAACACTGTAGAAGTACAACCGTATAAAATGTTAGTATATTACAATTCTCAAATCATCTAATTTGAATGTATTATCACCTAAAATTTAGTACATTTTGTAGACAACATCTGGAGTATTTGAAGATCTAAAATCCAAGGAAAGCAAATAATGAAAAGTGGTTACAAAAGAATACAATCGATCGTTTGCTAGTTGGATATGCGATGAGGTATTTAATTTTCATTCCCCATTTTTTGCTATATCCATTTAATCTAATCGCACACTGAATGAAATGTCTGCCTGTAATAATAGGTGATGCAGGAAATACATGATAGAAAACCGGTTTCTTCAACTGTACGTTGGTTGGCACATGGCCCCAACCCAAGATTGATGACATTTGAGGGTTATAGGATTAATGGGTGTAGTTATAGCACCCAATCTCGCGACAAGGGTCGCACTGTCCAAAATAGTGGGGTTACATTAGTTGCCACAACAATACAAGTGTCTAGTGCAAAAGATAGAAATCCGATTGTATCAGACATGTCTTTTTATTGGGTTATTCAAGAGATATGGGAAATTAACTACAATACATTTAAGATTCCATTATTTAAGTGTGACTGGGTTGAAAACCAAAATGGGGTGTGAATTGACGATCTTGGATTTACCTTGGTGAAACTCAATCCTATAGGACATACTTCGGATCCATTCATCCTAGCCACTCAAGCAAGGCAAGTGTTTTATATAAAGGATCCTATTGACACACAATGGTCAATTGTTATCACACCACCTCAAAAAGATTTTGCCGATACATGTTATGATGACGAGCTTGGAGATACTTCTTCTTTGGACTGACCTTCAGTTTCAAAATGCACATCACCAACTGATATAGACGAACCTGATATTCCACATGTAAGAGATGATTGTGAAGGCACATGGGTTGACATTTGAAAGTTTATCAAGTATGTACATCTAAATAACGTGATTGTTTCCAGTTCTTATTTGTTTTCCTTTAATGTTCATAGATTTTCTTGTTTATCTCGTAGGTTATTGTTAATGGAAGAAGGGATCGCTCCAACGGATATGCTTCCTTAATTTTCAGTGGAAAATGTGTCACTTATTATTACTGGACCTTTTATTTAATGCACTAATGTAATCCTATTATTAACCGTTATTTAATGTACTGTTGTAATTACATTATTAAATGTTATTTAATGTACTATTATAAATCATATTATTAATTATTATTGAATGTACCGTTGTAATTATACTATTAACTGTCAATTTTCTCTACATTTACAAAAATCATAGTGAACAGATGGACGATACGATTGATGATACACAGGACGAGTAGTTGGATCGTTTGATGGATGATACATTCGACGATGCACAAGGCAATGACTTAGATGATATAGTTGATGATGAACATGATAGTGATGCAGATCCCCCGGCTATAGATGGCGAAATTAAGAGAAAGAAAACCAGAGGACCTACTGGAATGCATGAGATCACTCGTGCGTGCAGTGAAGGTCATAGAAGAGTGGTGCAATACAACGAGAATGGTCAGCCAATTGGGTCCAATGCAGTAAAAATGAAAAGTTTCATAGGAACGTCCGTCCGATCCCATGTTCCAATTACATACAATAGTTAGAAAACAGTGCCATTGGAGATAAAAGAAAAGATTTGAGACCTCATTCAGGTATAAACATAATCCTTAAATGGTATTTAGATTTTATTTGCTTTCATTAACATATAACATTTGGTGTGGATTTGTAGGGTGGATTTGTTGTTGACTATAGATCGAAGAAGAATCTCATGCAAACTACGGGCATTTGTTTCCGTCAATTCAATATGCTTTGACTATGAAGTATATAAGGCCATTTAAGGATGATCTAGAGAAATTAAAATGTCCTCCGATTGAGTACTCCCATATTGAACAAGAACATTGGGATGCGTTTGTCAGTTTTCGGCTTAGGGAATAGTTCCAAGTAAGTATTGTTGTTAGAAACATTCAAACTTTGTATTCACTTACATAGAAGCTGCAAAGTATCATTATGACATTTTATTATGTAATTTTATTAAGGTGGTCAGTAGTAAGAACCGAGAAAAGAGGAAAAAACATATGTATAATCATCGAATGTCGCGGAAGGGGTATGCTAATCTTTCGGAAGAGCTAGTAAGATACTAATTCACTACTATTTATTTTTTTATACGACCTACATATTACATTTGAATCCAAATTCATGTGCGATGGTTTGTTATTGGTGCAGAAGGAGTCGTTACCAAATGAAGATCTAACTAAGCGATGCGTTTTATGGAAAAGGGCTCGGATGAATCGAGAGGGAAAAATTCCAGACAAGCAAACACAAGGAGTGGTGGATCGTATAGTAAGTATTTGTTGACTACCTATATTTTATTGCATTATCCTTAAATATTGATTTTTTCTTTTCAATAGGATGAAATGTTGGTCACTCATAATGTCGAAAGTGACAGCACATCTACGGGTGGAGATATCCTATCACAAGCATTGGGGAGCAAAGATCCTCCAGGAGTAGTTAGAGGATTGGGTAAGTTTATCATGCCCAGTAAATATTTTCATACACCAAAACAAGTGAAGAAGGAAGACAAAGTTACATTTGATGCGTATGAGAAGGCGAAGATGACTGCACATATAAAAGAGTTGGAAGAAGAACTTAAAAAACAAAAAAATCTAACCAAATGTTCAAACAAGGATGGTTCTTTAGAAGACATTAAAGAAGGAGATGGTGAACCTGTTTCCAGCAATGAAAAGGTCAAATGTGGCACCTATTCACCGTACTTAATGTGTTAATGTATATGTTAAATATTTAATACCATAGAATTTTTTTTACAGGTGAAGAAAGGATTATTGGACCAAAATAAGACTTCACGGATAGGAAAAAAGGATGGTTCTCCAAGTGATATTGAAGAAAGTGGTGAAGCAGAAAATAAGAATGACCAGGCTAATGTGTTTCAATTCATCTTCTAAGTAGTTTTTCATAAACTTCGCAATAACAATTCATCTGAAAATGAAATTTTTAATCCAGGCGAAGGCAAAATTGTTGAAGCACACGAGAAGTTCTCAATATGTTGAAGTGAAGGTTGAAAAAGAAAGAGGTTTTATGTCAATCTTATAGCTCAAAGAATCTCATGTAATATGCATTGACAATAATATATGTAATGTAAGTTCATTTATTCCCTACAGGTGGACGAACGTAAACAACAAACTCAAGCCAATCTGTCGCCCCAAAGCCCATTAAGGTAGGATGGAACTTCTTGTTTGTTGGCGATCGGATCTAAAAATAATGTCGTCGGAGCGGGGACTATATTTGACTATGACATTAATAGTGATAATGTGAAGGTTTCACTTGACGTAGTTGTTCATGGTGATTGTTCTGTCCCAATACCAACAAAGGGAGAAGAAAATTTGTTATCTCAAGAAGTAGGCTCACACTTGCTATGGTCACGGGATCTTGTAATAATTGATAATGAAAAGGTAACATTTTCCATCCTTGTTGGTTTTTATTCTATATAAGTAATTTATTCTCATGTTACACTATTTGTTAATAGGAGGAGGGAAAAAATTCAAATAAAAGTTTAGGAGTTCTATCAATGATATCCATTCAAAGTTCACCAGTTGCTTTACGCTGTTTACTCCGTGAACTTGAAAATATTGGATCATCAATTCAAATCACTGTACCGATGGAAGTATTTGGAATCCACCGCAAGTGCTGCATTTTGATTGAGGTCTTACGAAATTTTTGTCATATGCGCCCAATATGCACTCCTTGTATTGATGCATATATGATGTAAGTAATCTTAATATATCATAGTTTAGT
The DNA here is from genome assembly GCA_031780015.1 of Citrullus colocynthis. Classification (NCBI taxonomy): domain Eukaryota; kingdom Viridiplantae; phylum Streptophyta; class Magnoliopsida; order Cucurbitales; family Cucurbitaceae; genus Citrullus; species Citrullus colocynthis. The sequence continues at coordinate 253,915 of QLSR01000003.1, read as the reverse complement.
ATTAAAATATATATATTCAGTACTGTATAAAGTTTTATTGATATTACAGGTACTTATACAAACTAGTGGAGAAATCAAAGACTTTGAGTTTGTATAAGTTTTTAGATGCTGGTTCCATCTCAATCTCAACCAACAAAGAATCTCGAGCTCAATTATTGTCCTCGAGAATGGCAGGATTGGATAATCAACTTCTCATCTTCCCTTACAATTCTGGGTATGTTGTATAAAATGCATTATACTATATTTTGTGCACTGTATAATTTTTTTTTTTTTGTGATTCTTTAAATTTGTAGGAATGATTGGACTTTGATCATTATTGATCATTCAAAAAGTAGTATATTTTGGATGGACCCTTTAAAAAATCGACTCGACCAAGATATCATCAATGTGATAGGCATGTACGTATGTTATAGCTAGAATTTCACAACTTTAACTAGTATGAATACATAAAGAAACATGTTACATTTAAAGCCATTTGTAGGTCTTGCAAGATTGTTGACTCTAAGAAGAAAAAGCTTAATTGGAAATCAATTAAGGTATGTTAATTTCGTACATAACATAGTTTATCCAATAAACATGTACAAAATTGACTTAGCGTGTGTTTTGCATTTCATACAAACAGTGCCCTAAGCAATCCGGTGTGGTCGAATGCGGATATTATGTCATGCGATACATGTGTGAGATAATATTATCAGGAACCGCATCAATTTTAGATATAGTACGTATTACAAATTCATACAAATTGAAGTTACGTATTTAGTGCTTCGAGTTTATTTGGCTTTCTTTGTTTATAGATGAAAGGTGTGCCACTTACATACTCACAAGATGACATTGACGTGGTACGAATTGAGTGGGCAGAGTATGTGGGATTGCACATGTTATTCGCATAGGTTTTGTGGCAATAACAGTTGTTGGAGTATGGAGAAAACATAACTTTTTTTTGTGGATGGAGTACTTATATTTTGTTACTCAATATAGAATTGAATGCATTTGCGAAATAACTTTTGCCGAGTTGAAGCATGAATAAAACTGGTATGGGTATGATCGTTAAATGTCGTTGTTTTTTTGGAGGTATTGTAGAATTCTGGTGTGTTTGATCTGTTATATAACTCAATTACTAGTTTTATATTAACATTTATATTTTTTGTTTGGAAAACATGATATTGTCTATAGTTGGGTAACATCACAAGTGATTTTTTGCCATCGAATCGGAGAAAAAACTTTCAAAATGATTGTTAGCAAAAAGGTAAAATGGGGGTGATGGAAATGTCGTAATTGTTGGATTTGTATTATGTTGATCTTCTTATTAAACTTTATAATTTTGGTTGACTCTTACTCTTCTATATTTGTCTTATTTGTAGTTCGTATTTCAATATTTTGAGAACAATGTTATGTGAAAGAAGTAGGTAGGAAGAAGAAGTTTTGAAGTTGCAGTCTTTTTTGGTGCTTAAGAGGTATATATCATATAACCTAGAATTATTTGTTTATTTCAATTGGTTTATGTTGTTAAGACCTCAGTTCAAATATTAGCTCACATTACTAGATTTAGGTAGGCTTAATTTCTTCTTATAGTTATTAGAATTCTTTCCAAATAGTTATTGGCATCGATTGACATTGGATTTGTCTATGTTGTGGAAAATTCCCTAATAGTTATTACAATCGTTTCAAAATAGTTATTGGCATTGATTGACGTTGAAAGTGTCTAGGTTGTGGATAGTAAGACTAATGTGAGTATTTAAATTATACATTTGTTTTGCTCCTACTGTATTATGTTCACTTGTCCCCCCCCCCCCTCCCCCTCCTTCTCCTCCTCATCCTCATCCTCCTCCTCAACGAAGCAGTTTTTCAATTAACCCTTATTCTTTCCGGTAGAGTAGTGTATAAGTTAAATTTGGAGGTTATTCATGTTATTAAGGTTAAAAAGTGAGATTATAATGTGATATAGTATATATTTATGTGGCTATATTGTGATCTTATGCATAATTTTTGTTTGAAAGTGTTCATCGAAAGTTACTTGTATTGAGTCAAATTCTAAAATGAATGTTTTTTTTATAAGGTTCCTGGACAATGCCATTGAAGCAAGGAAGCCCACCAACCAAGATATTTAAATAGGTGTTGTATATATATTTTTTGGTATTATGCCAACACTTAGTTGTAAGTACTGAATTTGTAAATTATGTACCTAGAATTTGATTACTAGCTAGTTTCCTTGTATTAACAATTGGAACTATATTATTATATATGAAAGTTACTTTTTATGTTTGTGTAAATATTTTGTGTTGAAACTGAAAGAAACACAGGTGTAATAACATATATGAAACACAGGTGTAATAACGTGTATCGTGGTAATGGTTTCTATGATATCTGACAAAAGTCATGGGATGTATGTAATTAAATGACCTTAAAAAATGTCATAGTTAATGTATTATTGACACTTTAAATGTGTCATTATTTGTTTTGCGATGACAGAAGTGTTATGTCAACGTAACTCTTTATTTGACAGAAAAAAGTCAACATTTTGATTTTTTAATGACCGTATAAAATTGTCATAAAAATAGTTTCAATGACTTATAATAAATGTCAATATATATTTATTGTTGACTGTGACTAAAAGTCATGAAACTATCAATGATGACTGATTTCTCATGTGTCATCTATACACTTTAGATGATGGGCGATTAAATGATTAAAAAAAAGAGTCAAGAAATGTGGTAATGACTGTTTTTTAGAGTCATAGAAGCCTATTTTTGTTGTAATGTAATTTGAGTTATATTTTTACATTTTATATTATGTTACATCATTTATGATATATTATATTTATTAATATAAAATAAACGAAATTTGTGGACCACACATAAAACTTAAAATATCTATTTTATATTTTATATTACTAAATAGAATTTGTGGACCATACAATTTAAATAAATAATTTTATTTAATGACATTTAAAAATTGTCATAAATTAATGACATCTAAAAACGGTCATAAATCATGCAAAATCTAAAAATAGCACTTTTTTCCTTGTCATTTATGACACTTTTTTTTCCTCCTCTCAATTTTCATCCAAATTTGATGCTCTCTTATGTCACATAAACCTTTCTTTTTTAGTGATACTAGTAGTCACTTTCCGCTACAATTGTCAAAAGATATGATATAAAAAAGAAGCCGTAATCAAAAGAAATCTAATCTAATCCGAAAAAAATTCACAATTCAAAAGAGAAAGAACAAATGTTTATAAGGTTAACAAGTTTATATTTGATTTACAGTTTTGAATTTTGTTCATTGAAATTGATGTTTCATAGATGCATAAAACTCAATCACTTGATCAACAACTTCTTCTTGCTTTTTCAATTTGTTTCATTGGAAATTTATTTTAATAGTGTCTAACGATTGAATATGAACTGTATTTATTTATTTTTCAATTTGAGAATGAACTTCAATAGTTAAATGGTTAGTTTTTTTTTTTAGTAACATATAAATTAGTAACTCTATTCTTTTTTTTTTTTTTTAAAAAAAAAAAAAACCAAATTTGTAACTTTCCATTTTTGTCATTCATTAATGATCATTACCATTTTCAATTGAGTGAAAATGCAATTATTTTTAGACCAACGCTCATCAATTAAATACAAATTCTTTTAACACATCATCTGTTTAATATTTTATTTATTTTAATGATATCATTGTAAAGTTAATATAACTAATTAATGTACATTTAAAAGGTCATAATGAAAACATCAAATTAAATACAACTTTGTGTGTATAATTCTATTGAATTAGAAGAAAGTTGTTTTCAACTATAACAAAATGAGCATATTATTTACAAAGGTAAAAAATTTAAACGATAAATCGTGATAGACTTTTATCATTAGGTGATAGACTGCAATAATGATCAAACTTCCCTCCAATTGATTTGTCATAAGTTAAATATGTATTATTTATCCTAAGTTAAATATGCATTTTAGAATAATTAATTTAAAGTGCAAAAACTAATAAACAGAGTACAATCCTAAATCCATATATACAATTGGTAAAAATATTGGTGAAAGAACTATGAAACAAATGTCGTTTTGTATCCACACTTTTGCTATTTTTAAACTTTTTAAAATTTTATAATAAATTATAATTCAATGAAAATTAATAATTTAAGTGGTAAAAACAACTTTTGGTATTTCTTATAATAAATTATAATTCAGAAAATTAAAAATTTAATTTATAATTATTTATTAACGACACATATGTAGATTAAGAAGGTATGGATTTACAATGTAATTAAATTATATTAAAAAAGACGTGAGCAGGGTGGGTGTGAAGGTGGTTATTTATTAAAAAAAAAACAATTTAGTACAGAACTTTGATAATATCTAAAAAAAAATAAGCATTATAATTATAAATAAGAATTATTTATAATTGAGGTTGAATTTCTCATCCCATAATATATAGATAGACTACTTGTGATAGACTACTATTTGTGTCTATTTGCATATCATAGTCAATCGTAAATAAATTGTGATGTTTTACTATTATTTGTAAATATTTTAACAATTTTGTCATTTAAAATAATTTTTCCAATTTAAACTTCAACAAGAAAAAAAAGTTGTCCAAAGACGGTAATTTTTTTAAAATAAGGTTAAAATAGATTATAGATATGATGTAGTTAAGATCGAGAAAATAATTTAGTAAAGAGAACTTTGATATTATCTTAAAAATAAGGTTTATAAACATTTATAATTGAAACTAATATTATTGGTAATTAGTGTGGTATATGTTATAAATTTTAAACGTACAAAGGAAGAAAATGGATGTTGACGACAACAAAATTTTATTTAAAAGTATAAAATAAAATATTAAATTAATTTTTAGTAATTAAAAATATTTTAATAATTTTAACAAAATTACTAATAAATGTGACTTAATAGAGATGGGTAATTTTAAAATTCAATGATTAAAAAGTAATTTTACAAAAAGAAAAAATGAAAAAGACAATTGGTAGGGCAAGGTACATATGGTAAGATCGTAAATGCATAAAACAAATTCAAAATTTCCATGGATATTCATTGGTGAGGCAGTTTCAATTTCAACAACAACAATAAATAACCCTAATTCATGGACACCAGCAGCAGATTTCATGCATCACTAACAAAACCGAAGATCCAATTCAACAATGGAAAATCCGATTACTCGGAAACCCAATCCCTATAATATATAATGAAACCACCGCAAGAAAACTGAACAAACAGAGCAACAATGGCGTCGATTAATTGGAGACTAGGAGCCTGTGTTCTTGTAATTCTCTTAGGGCTTCATTTCTCCGCCGCCCAAACAGCTGATGACGAGAAGGAATTGCGGCTGTTCGATTCTGAAAATTCTCCGAGAAACGTACCGATTCCTCCGTCTGGACCGAGCTTTTCTGGATCCATGGATTCGGATGAACGACGGTGGTCCAATTCTAGAAAAGGCCGACAGATTCCTCCGTCTGAACCCAACCCGAGGACCTCCGACTCGTTTCCTCCTCCGCCTTCGCCGCAAGATGCTTAGTTAAGAGTGGAGGATTTTATTTTATTGGAGTTCTTGAAAAAGAATGGAGCGAATGTTTTTGGGCCAAATTGTGATTTCTGATTAGCTAAGGGTTGATGTTGCAAATTTGGTTTCTTAATTTTATGAGGTTTTGTATTAATTATGTTACTTTTAACTTTTATATTTGAGTTTATTTTTTTATCTCTAACTTTTAAATTATTTAATAGTTTTTTAACTTTTAAATTTTCTGTCAAATAATAGGCATGATTTCATTTCATAATATTTTGTTCAGATAAAAAATCATACTTATTTCACATTATTTTCTTTTTTTAGGCTTTCATATTTAGCTCATTTTGATTCTAAGCAAATTTTAAAAATTATATGCAATTGATTTTCAACTTCTCATTCTCAATGGAATATATTTAATACTCTAAGTATTAAATTATAATTAATAAGATATTTATTAAGTACATTAATGGGTTAATTTAATTATAAATTACTCACTTATTCAAATATTTATAATTATAATAATTATTCGATTATGAATTAATGAAATTTTAATCCATACATTAAAGGATATTTATTGTTTAATAATTAATCAATTGAAATTATTTAAAATTATCATGTGTAATTTCATAAATTAAGTGCAAATATAATTTTCGTATATAAATTTTTTCATAGCAATTCTTGTCAACAAAAAAAAAAAAAAAAAAAAAAAAAAAAAGAAAAAAAAAAATTT
>QLSR01000003.1:229447-247205 GCA_031780015.1 Citrullus colocynthis | reverse complement strand
TTGTTTTTTTTTTTTTTTTTTTTTTTCCTTTATGATCCAGGAATGCATGGAATTAGCTGCACCTAAGTGTTACTCAAAATGTTTATAAAAAACTTAGCAATCTTTTTAGTTTCTTTTTTTCTTTTAGATGTATTTTTCTACCTATTTTTACCTATCCTCCTTTTTTAAAAAAAATAAAAAATAAAAATTTCACCCATATAAATTTATTATCATTAACTAATTCTAACATTCAGGAATGATGAGTGAGAATACCATATATATTAAGTCTAGATTTTCATTTTAAGATTTTGTTTCCTTTTTTGACTTTATGTATTTGTTCACACAAGGTTTTAGAAGAAGATTTTTAGTTAAATTAAGCTAGGGCAAAAATAATTAATTTTTCAAGAATCATAATTAATTACTTAGTGTTATAATATTTAAATTATATATAGATGTCTATATATCTTCTGAATTATCTTTTCCATATATTTACCTTTTCTATATATTGTAAACTCTATTAATAGTAGTCATTGGGACCTCTGAGAGATACAACTGAATAGAGAATACATCCACTCTCTACTTTCTCTTCTCCCTACTTTTGTTTTTATTCCTTTGTTTTATAATACTTATTACTTATTTATTATAAATAGTTACAAAAAACATAGAGACCAAAGTTTACATCATGAAATAATAAAATTTGACATCTAATTTTGATTATTTTATTTTTAAGTTAGGAACTTAATTGTTACAAATTGGAAAAGTATAAGGATCAAATTGTTACCTACTAAGAAGAAGGGAGTGTGTGAAGGTTCTTGAAGTTATAGCCACTTTAGTCTTCAAGTGTCATTCAATGTTTAGGAGCTTAGGAAGCTTTAATGGTTGGTGAATTCTCTCTAAGTTCTCTTTTGAACTTTAGTTTCTAAATCTTGAAACTAAAGGAAGACTCTTCTATTGAGTGAAATTTCTATGTCGGGCAATGTGAGCTTTGACTTGGGTGACGTTTAATCCCAATTAATTAGATTAGGGGCTTGATTGGTCTTTAGGCTAAAAGAATCTATTTTTGGGTTCTCAATTGAAACTAAGCCCAAATATCATGACTCAATTGGACAAAGCTAGCTTATTCGACAGAATGGTCATGATAACGAAGATGCATGATATTAGTGATATTCCACCAATTTCTTCTCCAACATCAATTTGGACACATGTCAACTTGTGTTGGAACAACTATTCTGGTGGACAGCAAATGACTGCTATTGACAGCACGAATGACAGTAGTTAGGAATGAACAACACGTACAAGATCTGCAAAATAGAAACTCGTGAAAGGCTAAGTTGTGGAACTCGCTCTCTTTAAGACGTTTTGCAATCCTGCCAGAGTGCAAACAGTTCAACAGCTTGCCATGCCATCCCCAGGATAAAACAGCCAAAAACAGTAAATCGAAATTGCACCTACACCAATTTAAAATTAACACCCTTTAGAACTTTGCTCGAAAAGGTGATGTAAATAATAAAAATTGTGAGAAAAACCTTTGAGAAAATTTATTTTGGGAGAAGAGAGGAAATAGAATGAAGTGATTTAGAAGTGAGGGGAGGAGCAACTTTTATAGTCGCTAAAGACCAACTGCCCTCCACTGATCATGTTGCGTGTGGCTGGGACTGCTCAGACACGTGGAAAGGAAAGAAGATTAATATTAATATATATATATATATAATTTGTTAAAAAAAAATATAAAAATTAAAATTTCCTTCCTTCCTCTCCCGCCCGAAAGGTGACAACACGCATGTGGAGATCCCAATAAGTCCACCTTGGCCTATCTCCTTACCCTTTTTAAAACATAAGTATCCCTTGTTGCCCAAACCCAAAGGTGAATGGGGGAGTTAATAAATAAAGATCCCACTTCAAAATTAAACGATGTGGGATTCTCACTTTTCCAAATCTCCTTTATTATTATTTTAAAAACAACTTTTCAACCAATTTTTCACCAACAATCCCCCACTTGAAAAATTTTCGGAAACAGGAAAACATTTTTTTCATCAAGTAATATGTATAATACTGTGCATAAGCAAAGGTGTCTTGCGACTTGAACCTTTATGTAGTGAAGATGATTCAGAACAAACTAGAGTAACTCTTGGTTTTGAACTCTATCTCTAACAACATCTCACACACAACATTACTAGGGTGTAGTTCGAAAGCTCATGCTTTAAGGTCTTGCACGTGTATCCTAGTTTAGTGAATGCTTTAGAGAATTTGCCTAAAAATTCCATAGAAAGTAGCCATCACTTCCACATTCACATAGGTGAGTCTATCAGGGGTACTCTTGTAGCTAGATACTCCACCTGACATCAGGTATAGATCTCATTAAGAACTAAGTTCAACCTTTCATACACTTCAGGATATCATGCTAAGACTCTAGGTCATAGGAAGAGAACTCGATGTTTACTTTTGCATGATTCACTTCATATCACTTGTGATCAGTTATTACCCTTTGAACCTGTTTCTTGGGATCTCCAGTCTACAGGTTAGGTTTACCTGACAGGTGATTCATCTCTCTATAGGCAAGAGTCTCATCCTTTCTGAGGTTTTAAAAACCTTTTCTCTAGTAGTCCTTTCGTCAAAGGATCTGCCAAGTTTTGAGGAACTCTCTAATGGTATTGTGCTTACGATGTATTTGTTGTCTCTTTCCATTGTAATAATGGTTCTGAACTTTTGCGATTGCTGCAATACTATGGCAATGGACCAAGATGGTTGGTATCTGTCTTTTCCATAAGGGAATCTTAGATAGCAGACTTCTAAGCAAGCCTACTTCTTCATTGGTCGTTGCCAATGCTATCATTTCTGACTCCATCATTGACTGAGCTAAGATCGTTTGTTTCTTAGATTTCTAGGAAAAATCTCCATCTGCTATATTAAGGACTGTCGGTAGCTTTTGAGTCATCTAAGAGGGAGTTCCAATCAGCATCACTGTATCCTTCTAGAACCGCGGGAAACTTCTGATAATGTAATCCTAGGTTCTGGGTTTTCTTTAAGTACCTCATAACCCTTTTTATAGCATTCTGATGCTCTATACTAGATCTGCTTGTAAACCTACATAATAACTGTAAGACCCTAACTCAGAGTTTTTAAGATGGCTAGTAAGAAAAGAAGAAAAGAAGTAATACTAGTTGAATGCATAATATTAGGAAAAGAATGAATATTCCACTAAGAGTGAGAATGAAGGACTGAAGGCATAGTTTGGAAATTAGTTAAACATTTAGATGTATTTTTTAGCATAATTCGGTTAATGCATAGATGGTAAAGAGTTAAAGCGTGGTACTTTAGTTTGGAAGGAATCTGATATTGAATTCTGAAAAGGAAAACGAGAATTAGGAAAAGAGGAAACGCATGGTTCACACTTAGTCTTGGAAATTAACAAGTTATGGGATTGGTTTTGGAAGGTGTTAAGCTAGAAAGAAAAGAGAAGCCAAAGAACCTTAGGGCGTGAACAACATGCGTTGAAGGTTTATTATGAGTTAGTAAAGATTTTGGTGTTGATAAAAAAGTTTATGCTCAAGGACAAGGACATTTAGTGTTTAAGGTAACCAAGGGTCGTTAAGGCTATGCGTTGAGGAGTTCAATTCCATGGTAAATGGAAATATAATTTTGATTTCGGGTAAATGCATAGGTTGTAATTCAAGAGTTTAAAGGGTAGAAAGTTGGATGCATGGTACGATGCGGTAAGGTACAAACGCATAGTAGTATGTGTTTGGGACACTGACGCCTAGTAATATACGGTGAAGAAACGGTTTCAAAGGTATTATGGCGGAAGGTAAAGGAAATAAGTAATAAAGCTAAAACCTTAAAGGAAATTCAGTGAACGCACAAGGGTAGTATGATTAAATAAATAGTTTGTATATTGGAATATGTTAGACGTATAAGATAAGCTTATAAGGGCTAGGTGGCTTCATAAGAACTTGACACCTTATAAGCAGGAGGTGCTAGAAGTATGTTAAGTATTTCATGCAAGGTGACGCTTGGATAAATGCATGATTGGTTAAGCATGCAGCTTGACATGTGGCATGGAAATGGCAAAAAGGGAGGAAAAGTAGTATGACCAGTCCTTTACTCCAAACCTATAAAGAGGACCTTGAGAGAAAAAGGAGTGACTGATGATGCTGAAGTAAGAATTATTGAGAGAAAGGAGGAATCCTGGTGTCCGTAATAGAAGTCTGCGGCCAAGGAAGAAGATATTCTAGACAATTTAGCTATATCTTGTGTTAAAGAAGTTGTCTTGCGTCTAAAAGGGTCAGCCTTACGTTTAAGTTTCAAGGTGAACGATGCGTCCAAATTAGACCTTGTGCGGTCGACGCATCCAAAAAGAGAAGCAAGGAAAAGTTGGGATGCACCTCAATTTAGCTATCAACCTTGCGTCCAAGGGCAGGGTTACGACCAACCAAGCTGCCAGAGGAATAAAAGGCCTTGCGTTCCAGGGTTAGAACATTGCGTCCAAGAAGCTCGGGAAAGAGGAAATAGCGGGAAAGAGGAGAAACTATCCTTAAAGTATTTAGTGAGTGACACCTTTCTTTCTTTGAAAATGTTTTATTGGAAATGTCATTCTGATTTTATTATGAGCTCTGATTTGATGAAAAGTGTTATTTAAAAAAAAAGATGATACTTGAATACATAGTTCACAAGGCATGTCTTATCTGTTTTCTATAAGTTGTTGAAAAGCATGTTGTAAGATGTGATTTATCGAGAAATATCTTATTTTTCATGAAAGGTTTCATGTGAACTAATTATGTAAAATGTTGATTTCCAAAATGTTTTAGAGGAGGCTCAATGCTGAGGGACATGAGAAGGCATATGAGTTTCCCCGGGACCCAGTATTGAGGGACATAGAGAAGGTACTTGGGCAACCCGCCATATTCCTATGTGCACATAGAGGTTGACATTGCTGGTGCGTCGAGTTCTGCTCTGCATCAAGCCAGGAACAAATTTTGACGTTTGGTGTGTTGAGTTTTGCTCCACCCCAACTAAAGATGTTTTCGACGTTGAGAGCATTGAGTCTTGCTCCGCCTCAACTAAGGGAAATTGTTAAAAATAAACTGATTTCATGTACAACTACTCTGGAATGTATTTATGTGATTTGAGTAAGGAGTTGAAAAGTATGATTTTATAGAAATGATGGTTTGAATTAAGTATTTTGTGATATAATGATGATAACATGCCGACTTTTGAACTAAAGATAGTTTTACAAAATTTGTCACTCACTGGGCTTTTAGCTCACCCTTTCTTATGTTTTCCATTTTTCAGGTAGCATGATAGTTCCCGTTGCCGATCGAAGTCGAGGTTTGTCAAAAGTTAATGGTATTGCCGTCCTAGGAAGTGTGGTTAAACAGGCTTAAAGGAAGTTTGATAGTGGAAGTCGATAATAGGGTCGATGATTGCTGTTCTCACGCTCCATCTCGGGCTACAAGAGGGTAGTTTAGGAAGGGGTGTGACAATAACCCTACGACGTAAGCTATGTTTGGTCTAAGTGCAATCAGCAGCATACCTAAGGCTGCCTATAATGCTTGCATACTCGGATTGATTAACATCGTCACTAGTGTGCTTGAACAACTTTACACTAGGATCATGAGGGGTACATGCTGGTTTACAATCTAAGTAATTGTACTTCCTAAGAATTTTTTCTATGTAGTGAGATTGATCCAAGGAAATTCCCTTTTCAGACCATGTAACTTTTATGCTTAAGATTACACTTGCTTCTCCTAAGTCTTTCATATCGAAGTTTGCACACAACATGGATTTCATGTCATTTATAACATGCAAGTTCGACCCAAAGATTAACAAATCATCTACATACAGACATAAGATTGTGCAGAGATTGTTCTCATTCGTATAGTAAACACATTTGTCACTTTCATTGACCTTGAAACCTATGGAAAAGATCAGGTTATCAAACTTCTCATGTCATTGCTTAGGAGCTTGTTTTAGGCCATAGAGAGATTTATCTAACTTACAAACTTTCTTCTATGGACCATGGACAACAAAGCCTTCAGATTGTTCCATATAAATCTTTTCTTCAAGTTCACCGTTTAGGAAAGCGTCTTTACATCTCTGATGTATTATGAGGTTATTTAAGGAAGCAGGAGAAAACAACACATAGATTGAGGAAATTCTAGTGACAGGGGAGAATGTGTCAAAGAAGTCTATGTTCTCTCTCTGTCTAAAGCTTTTGGCTACCAACTTGGCTTTAAACTTGTCTATTGTTCCATCTGGCTTGAGTTTCTTCCTTAGTATCCACTTATATCCTATGGCCTCACAACCTAGGGGGAGGTCTACAAGGTGTCAAGTCCTATTTGACTCAAGAGAGTCCATTTCGTCATTTATAGCTTCTTGCCATGGTATCTATTGAGGACAAAGCCTTCCTTTAGGTCTTTTGTCTTGTATGTTAAAGGTTTGGAAGTCATCCCAAAAGTCTTTAACAATTCTAGACCTTTGGCTCCTTTTAGGCTTAGGGCTTGTTTCTTTAGATGAGGTAGGATTTCTAACTAGTGGAAAACTACTGGAGCTCACGCCTCCACTATTTCTAGATTTAAAGGGAAATCTATCCTCAAAGAAGTTAACGTCATTTGACTCAATGTGTCACACCCCCTCCTAGGTACCCTCCTAACCTAGGAAGAAGTGTGATGACAGCGGACACTGACCCTCTTACGACATCCACTGTCAACCATAAACTCTGCCTTTACCTAATAAACAGTTATAAACCATAAACTATTTCACACATACACCGGAGTTAACTTGCCATACGCACATCCTTCTCATTCAGACATATAATAGCATAAATACAAAACAATTTCCTTAACCCTCTCTATATGTACAACACATGATCCAATACAATTATTTACAGTTTTCATAATACTAAACATCGTTGGTAGACCCAGACGAGATCTTGCGTAGGCTAAGCATCCCGAACTCACTCGCTACCTGGAAAACAGAAAAAAAAAAAAAAAACAAGGAAAACGTGAGTTTAAATGCCTAGTGAGTGACTAATTAAAGTTTTTCTTAATAGTGTATGAAAATATAAAACCCAGCCATGTCCATCACAAGTATACGTCAGATTATAGTTTAACCACATCTGATTATCTACGGAAACATTATTCACAAACCGTTTCCTTAAATCTCCTTCCCTAGTTGAGGCTAAGCGAAGCTCACCACACCCAACGTCGATATTTCTCAGCTGAGTGGAGTACTCTCAACACCTCAGCATCAGTTAATCACAAATTGCTCACGGGCTATCCAAGTACTTTCTCCTAGTCCCTCAGTACTGGATCCACAGGATACTCAAGTGTCTTCTCTACATTTCTCAGCACTGAGTTTTCAAATACAAGATTGCCCACATGCCTTCACATTGTCCCTCAGCATTGGGTTTCTTACAACACTGGATTTCCCACATGCCTTCACATCTTCCCTCAACATTGGGTTTCTTACAACACTAGGTTTCCCACATGCCTTCACATCTTCCCTCAACATTGGGTCCCTTAAAAGAAAAACATTATAAAGCAAATATGCTTTGCATAAATAGTTCTTAATAAATTATTTCATGATAATCAAAACAATATTAGCATGAAGCTAATTACATACACAAATATCCCACATGTCTTCTTTTCGTACTGTTCTAATTGTATTTCTTAATTAAATTGAATTGAGTTTCTTAGCTTGTTGTACAAAAATAGATTTTAACTTTTCCGTACAAGGATGCGTTGAGAATTACTCTAAATGTGATCATGATTAAGCGAGTTTTCCTATAAAGACCCAAGTATAAGTATTTATAGGTTTCCTGGTGAGTCCAGGGTCGAACGCAGGGATTTGTAATAACTAGACGTTGAGATTATATGCCTGACTATGCGGTGAACTATACATGTAATATGTGCATTTGTTGGTTGTATGTGTCAAACTATACATAAAGAATAAAAAGAATTTCCTACTACTAATAATGAGGTGGATCCGGCGACGGTTAGTCATATGCCATTTAGTGTCAGATAGCATGCATTCAGAATGAATGAAACCATGCGATAGGAGTAGAGTTAACGCAAGAGCTAGTTGTTACCTAAACCTTCCAAGTACAATTACATACCTACAAACTGCGTTTGTGAATCCATCTCTCGATGTTTTGACGCCACATTAATCTTATCTCTAAGACGCATGGTAAGTTTGTGTAGGCAAAAGATGAACTACATCACTGCACTCATCTAGTCTTAATAAATGCTAAAGATTAACTATCCACTCTCTCAAGCTCGATAGTCATGCTTACTACTTGTGTTTGTCAGACAAAGTTATGCAAGCTAAAGATATGCATTAATCAAGATGTAACATACTCAGAATTGCTCAAGAAAAACTAGCTTTTAACATCAAACTCATTTAGCATTCAAACATGGTGCAAGGTGTTTAATACGGAAATAGATGGAAGATAATAGTCAATCAAACTCATATTAAGAAAATAAGTCATTTTCTCGAATGTCATTAACAAAATATAAGCAAGAAGGAGAGAGATGGGAATAAAACAGAAATGAAGGGCGTCAAGCCGCCACTGGCAACGTCTTGCTTCATGGAGGCTTGAGATGATTGCTATCTAATACACAGATTCCATAGGGTGAAGGTTCTCACTCACTGGGAGACGACTCTGAAGGTGCTCAGAATCCTTCTCTTAGAAGAGCTCGAAATGGAAGCTGGTTATGGTGAGGGAGAAATAGTGCAGAGCTTTCGCTTCTTGAACTGGTCTCTCTTCCTCTCTCTCTTCCCCCGGAGAAGTTTTTGGGCTATTTATAGGCATCAAAAGGTTGATACCATGATGACCTGACACCTTTGCATTAAATTTCAGCCATGCTGCATAGACTTTTCAGATTTGTCAGCCTATTTGTTCTGCCATGATCTGATAGGTTGTTGCTCTTTTTCATAATGACATGACAGCTGTTTGAGCATGCGTCTATTCCTTCATCAACGCATGGTCTCAACGCATAGTTTCAACTCATAGGCTCGACGCATGGGTTTCCACTTGTTCTCGCAGCAGCTTCGTCTCTTCGTACTTGGTTATTTGTACTTCTTTTCTTCTTAACCCTGCATTAGGAACAGAAAAGCTCATCGTTTTTCAGGCATTTTCTTTTGTAAGTAGTGCCAACGCATGGTGATACATTTTTCATCATTCAACTACCAAAATCATGCGTTTAACTTCAAGTTACTCTAATTAAATCAAATAATGACTATAATAACTTGTATTTCTACAAGTTATCACGTACCTCGACATTGGGAGCCATTCAAATAAGAATACAATATAACATAAATCATGAGTTTGTAATACCTCATACATCACAACACTTTTCATATGCCCACACGCTTTCTATAATTCGTATTCTCGTTCATACTCTAGTAACGTCTCATACAGCACAATACTTTTCATAAACTCATATGCTACTTTTAGTCTTACCGTCATATATCACATACTTAATCATACTCTTGTGTCCACTCCCACATCACAATATTAATCATAGTTCCTGTGCTTCCATCCGTCTTACCCTTATTATTCACATACTTTTGCTTAGTCTGTATAAATATAAATATATATTGAAACAGCTCATTATACCACACATGGAACACACATAAAGTTCATAGAATTCGATCATGTAAGCATTTATCAACAAATATTATCAAGAAACTATGTTAAGACTAAACACTTTTAGATAGAAAGTCACTCACGACTTGTCCTATGCCCTGAGTGGATTATATGCCTTTCCGAGCTCTTCTTGGCCTGTAAATACACATTTCTCACGTTAAGCTTTCCTTAAACTTCCTTTCCATGATCATTAAGTGTGCATAATTAAACTTTAATCATGTTTCATCACTGAGACTCTCCTTTTTCCTAAAGTAATCATAATAAGCGAGATTCTTTGTCACTAGCGAGGATTACCAGCGAGATTCCACATTTCTAGCGAGATTACTAGCGAAAACACACAACAGGACACGACACTAGCGACACTAGGATGAGCGAGACTAGCGAGATTTACTTAAGGAACGAGACCTAGCGAGATCCAGCGAGATTTGTGAGATGGAAAACCCCCCTGTACCCCAGTGACACCCGCTTCCTAGCGACACCCGACAGTAGAGTTTCCTCCTTTCCTTTTTGTTCTCATTTCTATCTGTTAAAAGTCATATTTCCAGCCAAATTTAGAACTTCTTTCCCTCTACAAACTTGTAGAGAAATATGTTTTTTTAGCTTACCTTAAATTTTTGTGGCTTAACTTCACCTCGTTCGTCAGATATTCCAAGTTTTCTCCGCGCTACTCCAGATTGCACAGCGATTTTGTATCCTTAACTTCTACCTAAAAGCTTGCATATTTCTCTTCCAATTTAGCTCAAGCATCCTTCATAAAAGTTGTTAAGAATTAAGTTAACTTACTGACCTTTAAATTTCAGCCCTAAATTCGATCTCTTCAGCTCGTTCTTCTTCAAACACCAGACCACGCTCGGATTGCACGACAGCAGCCAGACTCACTCTTCCAGCTTTAGTTTTACCACGAAAACAATCTGAATTCTCCACAACTTTGCCCTAAACACCTTCTTCTACCTCTCTTCATCTCTCAGCTGTGAAATTCAACTGATTTGAGCTTTTGAATGTGTTTAAAATGATCAAACACTCAACTTACTCACTTAAATAGGTCACCGACTTAACCTCCCCTTTCTTTCCTTTAAAAATGAATTGGCTAATGCATACTTCAGCTCACCAATGCATAGCAGCCTTCACAAACGCATGGCACACCCTCACCAACATATAGCAGCCTTCACAAACGCTTAGGACACCTTCAACGCATAATAACTCATGCCTTAAGGCTCTCGACCACTCTTTACTTGCCTTCTTTAACTTGTCGTCTTCCAAAACCAATCTTTATAGCTTGCTAACTTCCAAATCTAAGTGTGGGGCTTACACAATGACCACTTGATTCCTAAGATCATAGAACCTATAAAGACACACTCATAGGCTCTATTTACTGCATAACCTATAAAGACACACTCACAGGCTCTACTGGCAAGTTTTCTCCTTTGAGAGTTTGGAATCTTACAAAGGCTACGCAACCCCAAGTTCTAAAGTAGTTTGTTGGGTTTTATACCCTAAAACTCGTAGATTGTAAATGTAATTATTTAATCGTCATTAAATCATTAATAAATAGTTATTGATGAGTTACTTCAATAAGCGTTATTGATTGTTTTTGTTTGTTTTGTCTTAATAACCCTAAATCCAATAAACTAACATCCTAGGCTGTTTTATGAGTGTTGGAACTGTATGTGGGGACATATAGAGATCAATGTTCAAGATACAGTCTAAAGGGTTTATAGTATAGGGATAAGGTTGGGGACCTTATCTTGGTGAAACTATGGATACGACCCACTTTGTATTTGATACAAACGCAATGATCTAACGCGTTCGTGTAGGTGACATGCAAGTGGAGGTATCCTATGCAATGAGTTTGCATAAGACCGGACCACGAAATAGTAATCACTAGATGTTACTCCGTTGACTAGTTAGGTTTCTATTTCAATAGGATGACCTAGGCAACTTAGTTTTAATCCTGAATATATTATGAACTCCTGTCCACAGGGATTGTCCTTTGGTTTGTATGGGTGAGAGTGACCGTTTGCCGACTCAATATGTCTACCATATTGGGGACAAGACCAAGTGAGGAGCTGGGGACATAATTATACAAGATGAAAGTCACTCATTCCCATTTGTAGGATAAGTAGATAAGTGTTCTCTTAAGTGGTATCTCCGGGACTTGAACAAAGGACCCTACCCTCTCACTAGCCTGAGAGAAGTTTCTGTTTAATGATTGGACCATAAACAGGCTGTTCATTAGACGAGCACTAGTACTTAAGGATTTAGAAATAACCCAAGGGTAAAACAATAATTTAACCCAGCTGGTGTTACGAACATTTGTGAAGGACTAATTTGCTATTATTGGTCTATATCCATGGACATAGAAATACACCTGCATTAAGAAGAGTGCAACTGTGGGTCTTTAGTGGAGTGTACACATAGTTAACGAATATTGATTAATATGGTTAATGAGTTTAGCCGATTAATCTCATATCGTTGGAGCTTCTGATCTGTAAGTCCATAAAGTCCCCTTGCTAGCTCACTACGGACCAACAAGGATGAACTATGTTGAAAGAAAAATTTGAAATGTTCAAATTTATGAAGGAAAATATTAATTGTATTGAATATAATTAATTGCATGATTTATTATAAATTTTATTTGAATGTGATTCAAATGATAACTTTATAATATGGAGAATTAATTTATTTGTATATGATTCAAATAATTAATTATTTATTTGGATAAAATCCATATAAATAAATAGAGTGAGAATTAATTAATTAATTATAATTGGATTCAAATAATTAATTATTTAATTTGGATGAAATCGAAATCAAAGATTCTGCAGAAAATAAATATTTAAAAAAGATTTAAATATTTTAAACCATTTAATATGAGATATTATTTGGGTAGATAATCATTAATATTGGATATTATCAAATATTTGATTTAAAATCTCTGCAAATGGTTTATCCTAAAAGGATTAGTTCTATAAATAGGACCCTTGGGAGCTTTCATAGAACACACTCTTTAAGAGAATAATCTCTATGATTACTCTAAAAATCTTCATCTACTAATTCTCCCAATTTTCTTAGAGAAATTCTAAGAAAATTCTTCTTCCCATTCTTTTAAAAAAGCGATTCCCACAAACTGGATCTTTGTCAGAGTCATAGCGAGGAAGATCTCTTGGAAAAGGAAAACAAGAAGACTATAGGTTCAAGAATTATAGATTGGCAAAGATATGATGCTTAACCTTAATTCTTTCAATTAATCGAAAAACGCGATTACACGCTTCCGCCGGGATTCAATTCCCTTCAGGATAGGTCTGGTCTTTTATTTTTAAAAACTTCGTAGGGTAAAGTTGTGGTTTTAGACTTTGGTATTCTATTTAGAACATAACACGGTAAGGATTATTTCGCCCTACCCAATAAGACGCAACCCCTGAATTAAGAAGAATAACAACTACTAGCTTGACTAGAGTTCTATTTTTCCTTTCGGCTTTACCGTTCATTTCAATAGAGTAAGGTGCAATCTTTTCATGTATTATTCCATGTGAATTATAAAATTCATTAAAGTTGTCTAAGTCATATTCAGTTCCCCTATCACTACGAAGTCTATTTACTTTCCTATTATGCTGATTTTCTATTTCATTCACAAATAGTTTAAAGGCATCAAACGCATCACTTTTATTTTTCAGCAAATATATGAAAGTAAAGTCAGAACAATCATCAATAAAAGTGATAAAATATCTTTTATCATTTTTACTTAAGATGCTATCAAATTCACATAGGTTTGAATGAATTAAATCTAGAGGCTCAGATTCCCTAAGTATAGATTTATGCGAAATTTTAGTTATTTTAGCATGACAACAAAATTCGCATTTATCAAAATCATTCATGGATAACTTAGGAATCATTTCCAACCTACTCATGTTACTAATTATCCGTTTGTTAACATGACAGAGTCTAGCATGCCAGATATTAAAAGAACACAACATATAAACAAAAGAATTCATTTTAGTGATATCGAGGCTTAACTTAAACATGTCTTCCATTGCATAACATCTTCCTACAAATACATTATTTTTGGTGAGAGTAAATTGGTCTACCCCTATTGTTTGAGTAAAACCGACCTTATTGAGGAGATATCCCTAGACCAGATTCTTCCTTATCTCTAGAGTGTGCAGGACCTTTTTTAGAGTGAGAGTCTTCTCGGAGGTAAATTTCAATTCCACCTCACCGATTCCAACAACTTTCGTCGAGTGTTGATCCCCCAACAAAATATTTTTATCCTTAGTTTCATTAAATAAGCTAAGGTCGTGAAAAACATGGCGCGTTGCACCAGTGTCTATCTACCACCCTTCAGGGCCACCGATCACATTTATTTCTGTGAACATGGCCACTAACAGCTCTTCCGTCAAGTTCGCCTGCCTAGCAGGACGACGCTTGTTTCTACAGTTCCTAGCCATATGCCTAGGTTTATTACAGTTAAAGCAAAGGAACTGTACCGTTTCTCCTAAAGGGGGTTTTTGTTTCTTCTGATTCTGTTGGTTACTGGATCTGCAATTTTGACATTTCCTCTTGGTCCTCTTTGACTTTTGGTCAGATTTTACGGCAGTTGGAGCGGGCTTTCTCGACACAAAATTTACCTCTTCCCTCTGGTCCTGCTTCCGGGCCTCCTCCTCAATCCTTAGGCGGATGATCAAACTTTCCAAGGAGAATTCCTTGGTTTTGTGCTTCAGGGTATTTTTGAAATCCTTCCACAACGGAGGCAATTTGTAAATAATAACAGCAATATGAAATTGTTCGTTTAGAGGCATATCTTTGTTGATTATCTTGTGAGCTATCTTCTGCAGTTCATAAGACTAGACCTCCAAAGACTTGTCATTCGTCATCTGGAATTTCAGGTAACGGCTGATGGCATACTTCTTCGAACCGACTTCTTCAGTGTTGTACTTCTTCTGTAAGGCATCCCATACTTCTTTTGCTGTTTTCATGGCACTATAGTAATCATAGAGATCGTCAGTTAAACCGTTTAAAATAAAGTTTATGCACAAGAAATTTTTTTCTTCCCAATCGGCAATCGCCTTGAGTTGTTCTTCAGTTGGATTTGTTTTTGGGACATCTAGCAATTTCGTGGTGCAGGAGTTAGAGACTTTCTTGACCGTCAAGAAGAATAACATCTTTTGTCTCCACTACTCTAATGGATAGCAAATGACTGCTACTAACAATACGAACAACAGTCGTTAGGAACAAACAGCACGTACAGAACATGCAAACAAAAACTCGTGAAAGACTAAGTCGCGGAGCTCACTCTCTTTAAGACGTTTCGCGGCTCTGCCAGAGTGCAAGTAGTTCAACAACTTGCCATGTCGTCCCCAGGATAAAACAACAAAAAATAGTAAATCGAAATTGCACCTAAACCGATTTAAAATCTAACACTCTTTAGAACTTTGCTCGAAAATGTAATGAGAATAATAAAAATTGTGAGAAAAACCTTTGAGAGAATCTTGGAAGAAGAGAGGAAATGGAATGAAGTGAATGAAGTGATTTAGAAGTGAGGGGAAGAGCAGCTTTTACAGTCGTTGAAGACCAACTACCTGTGCACAATTCCCTCCCAGCCAGACACGGGAGGCACATCCTCCACTGAATGTGTGCGTGCGGCTAGGAATCGCTCTAACTTCTCTCGACCGAACACGTGGAAAGGAAAGAAGATTATTTTTTAAAAAATATAAATATAGATTTTTGTTAAAAATATATATATATATAAACTAGCGGCGGCGGTGTGCACGTGTGGAGATCCCAATAAACTCATCTTGGCCTATCTCCTCACCTCTTCTAAAACACGGGTACTCTTTGGTGCCCAAACTCGAAGGTGAATGAAGGAGTTAATAAAGAGAGATCCCACTTCAAAATTAATCGACGTATGATTCTCACTTTACCAAATCTCCTTTATTATTATTTTAAAAACAACTTTTCAACCAATTTTTCACCAACAACTTGTAACTAGCTCTTAAATTTAATCATTTGTCATTTCATCGTTGATTTGAGAAATGATGTAGTGATTTGTGATTAGACAAATTTGTTTTATCTAACAGATGTCCCATATTTTAGATTTATTTACAAACACGCTTAGGAGAATGTGGAAATGAATAAAATTTCGGGAAAGATGAGTTAGGAAAATCAAAATACAAAATATATGTTTTCCTTGATTTTGAGTCTTTAATGAGAAGGTAGTGTATCACCTCCAACCATAAAGACCGATGTCTTTTGCCATCATCTTTGCCCATTAACTCACAGCAAACAATGAACGTGTGTTAACTTAGGATTTGACGTTTTTTTTTTTTTCTTTTTTGATCAAACCCAATACTGCATAACCCCCAACCATTATATTCCACAAGCCATTGAGGATCCTCTTAAATATATAGGATGGCTAGCCATAGTGCATGAAAACACATATCCACACTTAACATCTTTCTATCACTTTCCATCCCATTCTCGCCTTTTTTTTATTTTTTTATTTATTTTATTTTTTTTATACATTCTAATCAAATTTTCATCGTAGTCTAAAAAATGGGTCCACTCCATAATTAATATCAGCATTCTCATTATTTTCAAGTTGCCACAATTCACATATTTCTTCCTCTTAGTTTAAAACTCCTTGACAGTAAACTTAGTTGCATTATGCACATAAGCGAAACAGAAGGAATCAAGAATTCGAGACAAGGGAAAATCATTCAATAAAACTGTCACATTTAAGTGTGGCTAACGCATTATTGTTGGATGTCGATTTCAATCAACTAATAAATTATTATTGAGAACCTAAGCATTATGGAAAAATAGAAAAAGAAAAAGGAAAGAAAAGGTAAAGGTAAAAAGTTAATTAGAAAACAAAACGCAGGTAATGTTTTGTATGGTGGGAGTAGAAAATCGTGAAAATCATGAAGCATACAGACAAAGAGGAGGTTTTTTTTTTTTTTTTTTTTTTTTTTTTTTTTCCGCTGGAATTGATGCATTTGCATATTATGAGAAATTTGGGGATTCAATATTCAATGCAATGAATTTTAATTAACTAATGCTATAAAATTAATATCCAAATCATTTACCTTTAATATAATTGATATTCTCACATCCTGACTATTTATTCTTTGATTGCCCTTTTAATTGAAAAATATTTAGAAGGATGTGTTTTTGTGGGGAAGGTATTCTCGTAAAATCTCTTATTGGGACATAAAGCTAGACTAGATGTGTCATTTTAGTGCAGGCTATCTATTGCGGAGGTAAGGATTGGATAATAGTTTGGTGTGCTATTATTTATTATATTTGGTTACCTTATGACCTCTCCTAGGTAGGGTTGTTAGGTTGTGGGGTTGGATATTTTTTTCTTATATGTTCTAATTAAGTAGTTTGAGGGTTCTATTAAGGGGAGTCATGTTTGGCTCTTTTTCTAGGACGTGTTTTCTTGAGTTGTGTTTGTGAGCACTTTTCTTTCATGTGTTTGGTTTGTTTTTGTTTTATTAGCTTTTTTGGCTCGTTTTTTTATTTTACTTTGACTTTAGATTGTGAGGTTAATTTATCTCTAATGCAAAAAAAAAAAAAAAATATATATATATATATATATATATATATATATATATATATATATATATATATATATATATATATATATATATATATATATATATTTTTTTTTTTTTTTTTTTTTTTTTAATGTATGCATTGCTAGTGACTAATTTGGGAGATGATGAAGGTTTTATGGGTTTGTTGACTTAGTTAAAATATATGGGTGTGCCTACTGATCTCTCATCTCTTTGTTTCTTGTTCAAAAAATTGTCAATTTTAGTTCTATGCTTACAATAAATCTTAAATTTAGTCCGTGAAAGTCAATTTTTACTAAAATTAATTGAATAATATAATAATTTTCATGCAAGAAAATACAATATATGAATTTATACATATATAAATTTATAGTAAAAATGCTAATGAATAACAAAAAGCTTTTTCAAATTAACAACAAACTAGCATTAGAGCCTAAATTTAAGACTTATCGAGAGTTTAAGACTAAAATTGGACAGTTGAAACTACATAGACCAAAATTGAACCAACTTCAAATATGGTGACCGGATAGTATTATAACCTAACAAAAAATATTCAAAA
>QLSR01000003.1:178649-218396 GCA_031780015.1 Citrullus colocynthis | reverse complement strand
TTTTTTTTTTTTTTTTTTTTTAAGTTTAAGAAAACTCTCTTTTCCTTCTTGATATAACATAGAAGAAGTTCTCTATGATTGGGGTTGTTGTACGTATCAATTTCTCTCTCTTTACACCACAGAAAAATCAAATAGTTCTTTGTAAATTCTCACTCTCTCCCAATTTCCTTTTCCTACTTTTTCAAGAAAGGCTCCCACCAGTCAGTTCCTTACCAAGACTCATAGGAGGAAGACCTCTTGGAGGAGATACACAGAGGAGATCAATAATTAGGAGGAAGGTATTTACAGTGAAGGAAAAGTTTTCTACAAAGGTATTTTTCCTTCTACCCCTGTAATTATGTTAGCCCAAAGGAAATTGTAGCATGTGTTTGTTATGTAATTTGGGATTTCATTTTTTTTTCCTGAATTTTTCTATCTAAGCAAACATCAAAGAAAATGCGATCAAGCGTTTTCATTGGAGATTTGATCCCTCCCTATAGACCTATAGTTGCACTCTTATGCACTGTAGGATAAGTTGTGACTCTAGATATATAATCATTACAACTTGGTTGATCCTTCATGAGTTCTTCGTAAATTAGTTAGGCCAAAAGGTCGTTTTACCCCTATAATTACCTCTATCTCCTTATGTATCACTAATCCTATAATGAACAATTTCCTTACGGTCCAACCATAAACCAAACCTTTCTCGGTTCAGTGAGAGAGTGGGGCTCTATTATTGTTGAAGTCCCGAAGCCACAACTTAAGGGAACTACTCATCTACTTTCCTTATATCAGAAGGAGCGAAATCCATTTTGTGAAATTACGTTCCTAACTCTCTATTTGGTCAAGTCCACAAAATGGTAGGCATATTAAGTTGACGACTCAGGTTACTTTCACCCATGTAAATCAAAGGATTAGCCCTCATAGATAGAAGTTTATAACTCACTTAGGATTAAGATCGAGTCACCTATGATCATGCTATGAAATATTAATCTCTACAATTAACAGATTTACAAAGAAGGATTAATTATTTCGTGGTTCGATCTTATACAAACTCTTTGTATAGGATAACCCCACTCATATGTCACATGAACGATTTTGATCAAATTGTTTGTAACAATTACAAAGTGAGCTATATCCATAGTGTCACCAGGTAAGACACCCAACGTTATTCATATACTATAGACACTGTAAGGTTATTACTTGAACGTGATCTACTTATATGTCAACCACATGCTGTTCAAGATTACATATAATAGCCTTGAATTTTTAATGTAATAGATAACTTAATATTGCATATTTAATAATTAAATTAAATAATGATTAAGTAACTAATTAATAATGAGGCTTTAGGGCACAAATCTCAACAATATCTCGTCAGCACAACAAGTTTACCTCTATTGTCCTAATATCTCCTAACGATCACATAAACTTAAAAAATCTATTGTGTCCCACAGATTAAAGGGTAAAATAGGCATTTACAAAGGTAAAATAGGAAATAAAAGATTCTCTCTCTCTCTCTATATATATATATTGAAAAAGCTAGAAGATGACTTGTCATTCTAAACACAAATGTTAAATAAAAAGTATAGACACACATTGTAACAACAACCGAAAACTAACAACAAGAAAGTAAGCCAAGGCACACAGAAGTTGGTAATCTAGTTTGATGAAATCCACCTATGTCTATGGGATAGTGTGCTTAGGTAAGATAATCCACTAATATTAAAGAATCAAATAATTACAACATAGTACTTATATGTAATATAATGACTACTATAGTGGCTCACGTAAAGCTCAACACACATGTCATTTAGGCTCCCTCTAGATGTGAGACTTCCTCTCAAGTGCACTTAGGCTCCCCCTAGAAAAAAAATATTGTCTGAGACAGATGCTAAGACTTCATTTGAGACAACAACAAGAACTATTACAAGTTGCCTTAAAATAGTAGAGAGTCAACCAATAAATCTCCAACATATATAGATATAGACTGAGATCATACATAATTATGAAAAGATAAAATAAAAGAAAGAAAGAACTCACATTTTATCCCTACTCAAATTTTCAATCTCATCCTATTTCGAATATTATATTTTGGTTTCTTAACTTTCAAATGACACTATAGTCATCCTAACATTGAAAAGAAAATAAATTTTTTTCATTGTTGTAAATATATTTCATTAATTATGTAACAACAAATTTATTTTAAAGATTGACATTTGTTATGTGGTACTTTAGGCCAAAGGACATAATCGACATCAAGCAAAAATAGATACAATAAAGTCAAGAAGATAACAAGATTCAAGTCGAAAGTTGCAAACTTTGGATCAACATGGACCTAGAAAAAAGGAGGTTGACTTGGGTCCTAGCCCAAACCAGTATGCTCGGTTACCCCATACCAACATGCTCGATCTTGGCCAAGGCCAAGGTCGAGATCGAGTCTCACAAAATACTTAATGGAAGCACGCCTCACGCATATTCCCTAGTCAAAGAGATAATCATAGGTCCATAATATGGTTAAGAAAAGGTGCTCGACCTCATCCTTTGTCGAGGTTTACTCTAGCAAAGTACTAAACGGGGCACACCCAAGTCCAATGAGTCAAAGGATAATCTCAATGCAAGTCTGAAACCTTGTAGAGAAGGACCTATGTCAACTACAACTATAACTACAACTACATCATGATAGCTTAGGGAGAAATAATCATACATTCCAATACTCAAACTTTCTACTTGCTACACAAATACACTTTTTGACTTAAACATTGGAGCTTATGTGGCATGCACCACATTGGTGTGCAAATCTTTCAATCTTGCAAGTCATGTTCTTCTCCAAATTACAAATTTATCTTTGTTGTCTCGTGAAGGTTAAGTTCATTTTCCCCTATCCAAATTTTGGTATCAACATCAACTAAAAATTTTTAATCATGTTTAATATTTGAAAGTCAAATGTGATCAAAGTAAAAACATATTTATCGATTTGCTTGGCCAAATTGTATAGCTGAAAATACGTTAGCATGAACAATTTTTTTTTTTTTTTTTTTATCACATATACTATTAAATCAAATACTCACTCAAGATTTTTCCATATATCAATGTGAAAATATAACTTTTAGGACAAATACCAATTTATACCCTTGAACTTTTGGGGTTGTATCAATTTAAACTCTAAACTAATAATTGTATCAATTTAAACCCTGGACTTAAGGAGTTGCATCAATTTAAATCCCAAACTAATAATTGTATCAATTAAAATCTTGAACTTGCATAAGTACATCAATTTAAACTTTCTTAAATTTATCAATTTAAGCCTTGAACTTTCATAATTGTTTAAATTGGTACAATTATTAGTTTCAAGTTTAAATTCACACTTATGGAAGTTCAAGGTTTAAATCGATACAATTATTAGATTATAGTTTAAACTGATACAACCTCAAAGTTTAGGAGTATAAATTGATATTTCTGACATTTTTAGTATAATATTACCTTTCCTGTCATTTTTACTGTTATGTCATTTCAACACATTTATGAAACAACCATTAATGCCAAAGTAATTGCATCATTAAATTAGGAAAAAAAAAAAGAAAAAGAAAGCAACTTGGTAAGAGTTCAACTGAAAAAACCAATTGAATGAGGGAAAAGAAACGGTTGGATATCGAAAAAAAAAAAAAAAAAAAAAAGTCTTAAAAAAGGGATTGAAAAAACCCCCACAACTTAATGTGAAATAAATTCAAACAGTTATTTTTTTTTATGGGAAGTACTATAAAGAGAAAGCAATATATGAAGAAGATGGATAACATAAACATAAATGGCATCAACAAATTATAAAGTGTTATTGAGAGCATGTGCTCTTATTATTCTACGGTTTCACTTGATCACATGTCCATGTCCAACAAATGCAAGAAAAATGCCAAAAGTTGATATGTATTCGAAAGGCGTACCTATTCTTCCACCGGTCAGCTCACATTCAACTCTACCACCTACTTCATTTACTGTTCTAGAAAAGGAATCAAAATTCAATTTTGGAATGTATCCTAAAGGTGTACCTATTCCTCCATCTGGACCGAGTGGAAGAACTTCGGCTGGCAAATATACTCCTCCGCCACCTCTATCTACACCAAGTGAACGACCACGCTTTCCGTGGGATGCACCTTGTCACCGTCCTAATCCGCCACGCTACTGCGTCCTATTGAGACCACCACCGCCATCCCCTCACTTTAGAGCTTCGATCATTGTTGATGTTACTACGATTACAAGTGTTGAGGATTAAGTGACATTCTTGTTTGTAGGCCATAAAAATAAATTCCTTTCATATAGGGAAAAAAAAAACTCTACAAGAATACAAAGTTTTTCCAATGCAAAAAAGCATTTGAGAACACCATTTTTAGATTTTATAATTTATGTTAAAATAATAAAGTTTCAACATGTTAAGAATGTAAAAGCTATTGTGATAAATCAAACTCAAAGGGTGGGTTTTTATTTTTTTGAATTTTATTTCCTAAGATTTTTTTAATTAAAATTTTATGGTGAGAAATTAATTTAGGCCATACATGTTTAAACTTTTAATTTCATCCATTGAATTCTAAATTTTTTTTACTTTGAGTAAGTGTTGCAGTTTTTGCACTTAATTTAATTTCTACTAATTCACACTCTAATTTTAACATAAACCTGCAATGTAAAATTTTATTAAACTCATTAATTTCAATAAAGAAATGTTTTGCACGAAAATAACTTTAATCGATGCACAAATTACCTATTGAAAAATATGCCAAAAGTTCATAAATTTCAACAAAAAATAGTTGAGCCCAAATGTTTTTTTCTAAGTTTTTTCAATTTCATATCGTGTATATATTTAATAATTCAGTGAACACATCAGAAAAAACATTTATAATGATATTTAGGGTGAGAGTTCATTGAGAGGTTAAAATTGAAACAATTTTTAAAGTTGAAGGTTATTTAAGATCGAAATTGTTCAAATTTGAGGTACAATATGTTGAGATTGAAAATTTAAGACTTAACAAATTTAGATTAAAACTAGATTTTCTCTAGAAGTTATCGGTGAACTATGGAAAAAAACCATTTTTAATAGTATTTAGAGCGAGAATTTATTAAAGGATTAAAATTGCAATACTTTTTAAAGTACATTAATTAAAATGGTAACAATTATCTAAATTTGAGATCTTGTTTGATCACAATATTGAAAGTTTAAGAATTGAGAAGTTTAAAGTCAAATTTGAATTTTTCCCTAGAAATTATCAAATTAATTGCCAACAATTGAAAGATTTCTCTAACATTTTTTTAGCATCACGTATAGGTGCATCATAGATTGCACTCATCTTTTTGTAATCAACTCCGATCGCACAACAAAATTCAAAAAACATTATTAAAAAAAATATTCTATGATACAATAAATTGTGATTAAATGATCGGACGAGCTTTAGAAAGATAGTTGTACCTATTTTTCTTCTTTCTTTACTATATATTCATTGGGAAAGGTTTAATTATAAGAAACGATGAAGTTCTCTAAGGAATAATGTCGTCCCATTCCGATTTTAAAGGATACGGTAAACAAAGAGTTTGCTTAACATCATTTTCTTTTCTGAATATTAAAACTACATTTTATAAATTTACTGAAAAAAACAAAGGACAAATTTCGAAGTATATATATAAAATAAACGGAGCTTTTTAAATTAGACAAATACCATTAAAAAAGTCAATAAACAAAGTTTAAAAAAATCCTTGAGGAGCTAAAATAATGCACGTCTTATCATAGTTTGTTTACTATAAATTTTGTATAATTAAACATTTTAATTATCTTTATTTTATCAATGGATAAATTAACACTAGAAAATTTTAGAGCCATGAAATATCCACTTGACAGATAACACATATTTAAAAAAGAAAAAACCCAAAAAAAGAAAAAAAAAACTTTTACTACACTAGTTTTGACAATTTCTTTATAAGAAAACAAACGTTCAATTTTGGATTTACTTTGTAACGTAATTTTATTTTTAAAAATAAAATCTTTGTACCAAACAGATTTCAAACTAATTGATTATCGGTAGTTTCTTGATTTATTTTTATTTTTATTATTTAAGAAAAACAAATATATTACTTTTAGCTTCTCTAGCTACCAAACACCATCTTAATTTCGAACTAAAGGTTACATAAAGGAAGCAATGGAAAAAGATGATAAATCATAAAATGGTGTCATTCTTCACAGTGTTTTTGAGAGCATGTGGTATGATACTCATAGTGTTTCTCAAACCCATGGTCTATCAAACAGGTGCTAAAAAAGTTAGCGTAGTTCGTCTTGACAAAGAATTTGCATATCGTCCAAAAGATGCACATATATCTTCGTATGGATCTGATCACAAGATATAAAACTTACCATCTCCTCCTCTACATGCTTCATTCACCATTTTAAAGGTGGAAAAGAAGTCTTATTTCGTAGTGAAACCAAAATATACTTTTTTTTCTTCTACCCCAAGTTACAAAACATCAAATTCATTACATCCTTTGCCACGTTATTTATCTAACATCAATTTAAGTGAGAGATTGAGGTCCAATTATTTAATGAAAATCCAAAAGATATGGCTTAGTTGAAGCGAATTAGAAGATAATTGACATAGCACCTTCTTTGCTGCATGCTACCCCTATCATTTCAGAAAAGGAACCAAAATGAATTTTAAGATGATGTTACCAAAAGACGTATATGTTATTCCATCTAGGCCAAGTCAAAGGTTCCACCTGTGGCGTTAACACAAATTTGAAGGATGAAGATATTTTAAATCGCCCTCTTTCAATGTAGACAGTAAAAAAAAAAAAAAAAAAAAAAAAAAAAAAAAGGAGTTCTACAAGTTTACAAAGAAAAACTTCGAAAGGGGATTAGATGTTTTAGAATTCTTATTATTATTATTATTATTATTATTATTATTATTATTATTGCATAATTATAATTCTTAAATTATGTCAACAATAGTTATAGTCTATACATTTTAAGAATAGAGCGACAGTAGTAATAAATCACATTTATTTGTATCATGTTTATTTTAACATTTTATTATAATAATTTATATTATTAAAGAATTGGTTTCGTTTGTCAACTTAAAACATGCAAGGTGTTGTTGAGTCCATTTTCTTTTCATGTGGATTATAAATTCTTATTTCTGTTTGTCAACTTAAAACGTGTAAGGTGTCCTTAAACTGNAATGTAGACAAAAAAAAAAAAAAAAAAAAAGAAAAAAGAAAAAAGGAGTTCTACAAGTTTACAAAGAAAAACTTCGAAAGGGGATTAGATGTTTTAGAATTCTTATTATTATTATTATTATTATTATTATTATTATTATTATTGCATAATTATAATTCTTAAATTATGTCAACAATAGTTATAGTCTATACATTTTAAGAATAGAGCGACAGTAGTAATAAATCACATTTATTTGTATCATGTTTATTTTAACATTTTATTATAATAATTTATATTATTAAAGAATTGGTTTCGTTTGTCAACTTAAAACATGCAAGGTGTTGTTGAGTCCATTTTCTTTTCATGTGGATTATAAATTCTTATTTCTGTTTGTCAACTTAAAACGTGTAAGGTGTCCTTAAACTGGGTTTTCTTCCTATCGAAGTTCAAAAGGTGAATTTGAAATTGACTTACTAAAAATTCAATTTAATAAGTATTGAGTGATTCTTAATTAAGTCATGCATCCAAAACGATATGAGCAAAAAAAAAAAAAAGAAGAAGAAGAAGAAGAAGAATTGGTTAACCCCTATGTAATTAGTTTTAAAGGGCGAGTTTTTAATGAATTGTAAAGTTTATTTGATTTTTGAACACAAATATGAGTACGTTAGGTTCTACAAATTACAAATGTTTGAGGATATAAGGAATCAAGTTTCTCAGCAAATTTTATGTTATCCTATATATTGATTATATTCACAAGTTAGTTTAAAGTCTCTTTTACTTGTCGGGATAGCTCAAATATATAGTTTAATTATGATGTTCATTAATTATGGCATTCTTTATGTAGAGTATTCAGTTTTAAAAGTCACTACAATATGTGAAACATTAAAGTCGCTATAAAAAACCCAATCTTATTAAACAAGTCCTAAAATATCATTAAATGATCTATACTAATGTTTTCCGTTCATAAAATGGTGGGGTAGGAGTTGCTCATATCCACCATATGCTATAAGAGACTCCAATTTTAACTTGTACACTTTACAACTATATCATTTTCTTGCTTGCCAATAACTTTTTGGTTAATTGCTATTTTGGAAATATTGAATACATTTGCTAAACTTCATTATATCTTAATAGACATGTACTGTGTACCTCCCCAGTTATAAAATTTAGTGTTTGGATCGATGGTTAATGTTATAGATATATCTATATTTTTCTTTCTAGTATTTTTTTTTCTTTTTTGTTTCTTTTCTTTGTTGGGCCTATTAGTATCTATTTAATCTTCCATTCATCTTTGAAAATCAAGTTGATTGTTCAATATATTTTGATTAGGTTGATTATTCAATAAAATACACAAAAAACAACATGGTATCAAAGCCCTTGTTCCTAGGGTTTTGTCCAATAATACACTATTTGCTACCGCCTCTATCCGATTTTTGCCTCCATCAATCGGCCATCGACCATGGTAGATCCATGCATAGATTCGCTACCTAGAACCATCTCCGATCTGTAGCCCATGTTTGTTTCTGCTCCGTCGTAAGCATAAATTTGAAGTCCTCCCTACTTATTCATAGATCATTGCCCATATTTGGTTTGATTCAATTGTTTTAGTTCAATTGCATGCTTAATTGATTAGAGCACCCCTCTCTGTAGCTCGAGATGGAGCGTGAGGACAGTAGATGTCGACCCACTTGTGACATCTACCGTCAAACCTTTACTCCTTTCAAATTTTGACCTGTGCAACTTAGATATAGAGAGAAAGAAACTATTCATATATAACATGCTTAAGTTAATATTATTACAACTGTTTAACACGTTTGTTTACAGAAGACATGTTTCTAGTATCTTATTATAACTGTTGCCTACAGCTAAGTGCCAATAATTTCTCGGCAAACCTTGACTTTGCATAATAACAAAACTCGGCTGCTACCTGGAAAGTAAAACATAAGAAAAGAATGTGCTTCTATGAAGCCCAGTGAGTGATCGAATAAACTAGGGTTTACCAATCCCTTCAACATAATAATAATCATAATAATCGTAATAGGAACCATAAGCAAATATATCTCTAACTATATCGAGCTTTATATTCAAACCTTCTCTTTAGGGTTATTCTCAGAATCATCTATTCTTGCTAGCACCTGCGACACATCAACTTTTCTGTTTATCCTGCTGGCTCACACGGTACAACAGTCCTAACTGGTTTTTCCCGCTGGCCAATCTGGCTCAACTAATCTCACTATTTCTGTCCCTATGTGCACATAGTCTTACCATCGAGGCTCAGGAGCTAGGCCCGTTAACCCCTTGACCATCCCCTCGGGTACTTCTCGTAGGCTCAGGAACTAGACTCTAGTTGCCCCCTGACCATCCCACAAGGAAATCTCTACCACAGGCTTAGAAATTATCCTATGTGGTGTCGAATCTTGGTCCCAGTCATGACCGTCATCATCAATGGCTTTGTAAATTCCTTTGGCATTGGAAACTTCGTATAATCCTTCAGCATCGAAGTTAGAATCTAATATCCAACAAGCTCGATATACTATGTACTTATTATGTAACTTGCCCTAGCATGCATACTACCTTATGCTAATGTGTTTGATATAAATTATCCAATACCTCATCATAGCATGCATAATATCGCATAATCATGCTATTAATTATAAGCTCATAAGCATGCTATTAACAAGTATTTACAGAGAGTATAATTTAGTTCTCTCGCGAAAAGAAATCAATCACACAGTGAAAGTAGTCGTCCAACTTAGGGTTCCTTCTTTTGTTTTAGTTTTGGTCCTTCTCAATTTCTCAAACTAAGAAAACAACTGGGAAACCTCAAAAACCTTAAAACAACATCTTGGTTGTTAAAAAACTCTTCCTTGAACGTAGAGAACTTTCTTGGACACATAACAGACTAATCTGGACGCAGGGCAATTTCTTTTCTCCTCACACAGCTCAGTTGGATGCCTAGCTAAACCCTCTGGATGCCTGGCTTGCCTTGTGGATGCAAGGCATCTCTTAAACAACAAAGAAACAACTTCTTGGACGCCTACCCTTCCTTCCTTTGGACGCAAGGCTCCTTTCTTCAACCTTCTTCCTCTCTTTTCTCTAGTGAAATCTTGGTTTTAATGGTAGTGTGAGAGTTTCTCTTCCTTTTGGCCCTATTTATAGAAGTTGGATGGCAAGCCTTGTCATCCAACCTTGTCTCCAAGCTTGACACTTAACTCCCACATGTCACCATGCATAATGAACACTCCATGCGTCCAACCAAGTGCTTCCTTGCATGGTGTTCTTGTCATGCATCTCGACACTTCCTGCTTATGAAGTGTTATGTCCAAATGAAGCAAATTAGCACAAAAAATACTCAACCATGCGCTCAACCTAGTCCGGAGATAAGGACCATGCATCCAACTCCTCTCAATCATGCGTCCAAGATGATGCTTCCTAGGTTTTGGCTTCTTTTGCTCTCTTTTCTTTTTCGAACCTTCCTATATTTAGCCAAATTTTCCTTGCCAAGCCCCTCATATGCGTCCACTCTCTCTTCTATGCGTCCAAGCTCTTTCCAAGAGTCCAACACTTAGCCAAAATCTCCTCCTTTAGGAGGTATGCATCCAACTAATCCGAGGTTCCCATACTTGGTCAAATTTCTACTCACAAAGCTCTCTATGTGTGTGGTTTCCTCCAACTCTCTTATGTATGCGTCCACCTCTTTCTTTACTTTGGTCCATGCATCCATGACTCCCCAACATGGTCTCATGGACTCCTTGATTGCTCACTTATGTGTCCATGTTGTGCCTCCCGAGCCTATGTTTCCAACTTTCTTCTCTTATGCCTTCATACTTAGCCATTTTTCAACCATTTTTTTCTAGTGTGGGTCCAACCCAACTTTACCTTCCTTAGGGGTTGCTTCTCAACTCCCAAATCATCCAACACTTAACCAATTCCTCTAAAAAAAGGTCATCATGCGTCCATACTTATCCACCATGCGTCCAACATGGTGGTTCTCCTCCCAAGTATGTGTCCAACTCACAACTAGCTTCCAACTATGCTTCCAACTCTTCGTCCTTTAACACTTAGTGAAATTTTTGCTCTTTTCTTCAAACCATGCGTCCAACTATAGACTTCTCATAGCATAGTTGAGTTATCCAAGCATAGTTGTGACACTTAGAAGATTTCCTTAGCTCATAGGTCACCTTGTAACCCAAGACTCGAAAATCACCTAACGGGGTTTTCTCCTAAACTCACCAATGGCTTATTCTTAACCCAAAACTTTTGCTTCCTCCTCTCTTTCCAACGCATAGGGTCCTTTAAACTAGCCAGAATTTGGCTAACTCCATAAATCCAAATTTTCTGCCTCAAAATTTATCTAACTCCACAGGCTTGTGATCCAAATATACACCCTTTACCCTAGTTTTCTTTCTTGATGTGTCTTAAGCAACTAGTCAAAGGTTAGGGTGTCCCACTATTTAATCTTTGTTTTTGTTCACGAGTTTCAGTCTATGTTTCGTTTTTAGATTTTTTGGGGTCTTTGTTCTGTTTTGTGTTTGTTTTTAATCTACTTTCATTGGTCTCTATTTTGTTTTCAAATCAGCCTTTTGTGGGTTCTATTTTAGTTCTCTATGTAGATCTATATTAATTTCCTGCCCATAAATTCTTTGTGGATCTCTGTTTCTAGTCCAAAAGTTCTTTATAGATCTCTATTTCCATTCCAAAAGTTTTTTGTGGGTCTCTATTTCCAGCTTAGAAGTTCTTTGTGGTCTTTGTTTCAAACCCAGATTTTTCGTGGTTTAATTCAAAAGTATTCTTCAATTTTTGTCATCTGCTACCTTGAATTTCATCTAGTCGCTTCTGTTGGTTGCTTAACAAACTCAAGTTGGTTGTCACTCTACCACCTTGGGTTTGAGGGAGGGTGTTAAAGTAAATTAGATTTTATTCCAATTATAGATTTAATGTATTTTCTTTATCTAATGGTGTAATTAAAATCTTGTAAGAGTTTGAATCTTAACTACCTTATAAAATCCTTAAGGTCTTGGGCTTAAGAATCTTAACCGCATTAATGACAGGTTTGCAGCTGTCGAAAGGTCTTGGGTATCAGAGGTATGGATGGAGATGGATGTTGAAAGTGTGGTTAAGAGGCTCCATTCATTGTCCTTTGCTTTATCCCCTTGTAGGGTCATCTATGCTGAGGCTTTTTTCTTGAATGAATAAGTTAAAAATGTCGGCTTAAAGTATGTTCCAAGAACTTGTAATAGGGTGGCCCATAAGTTGGCCCATTATGCTACTAGTTCTGGGTCCTCATGTACTTGGAATGGAAATTTACCTTGGCTCTCCATCTTAGTTGAGGATGAGAGGGATAGGTCGAGAACTTAGCTGCTTTTGTTTTTCCTTTGTATTGTTTCTAGTCTAATAAAATAAAATAAAATAAAATAATAAAATTCTTAAGCAAGTTAGTTAGATACTTGATTTAATGAATTTGCATATAATTGGTGTTACTTCTTCTCTAATTATGACAAAGATGCCCTTATGTCTATATGGATTAGCAAGTAGCAATTAACTTTTTGTTGCTTGTATATTTAAAACTAAGATAGACGTGTGTGTATATATATATTTGTTTGTTTATTTATTTATTTATTTTTCCATTTGTAAAATTTAAGAAAACCCTAAAAATTTATGAAAATAAAATTGTTTTACAAGTTAGAGTAAAATTGCTTATGAATGCATATTTTATTCATTTCCCACTAAAGAAACAACGTATGGCGATTTTGCAATTGAAAATATGGTGAGGGTAGATCTATGAAGCAGTCAAGGGCATGTGCCCCTCATATCGTATCATTTTACATATATATATTTGGTTTTTATTAAACATAAAAAAAGGTTTTATATATTGTGTGTCACACCCCAACCCGAGTTACCTTTTTAACTAAGGAAGAGATGTGAGATCATGGATTCCTTTACAACATCTATTACTAATCTCATATTATACATCATAATTTATTTAAAAAATTGTTTATAGAATTTGTTTGCAGGTGACATAACCCTAGCTCGATACAAGTTTCTACCTATATGAAATGATAACATTATATCTCGGCAAACCTTGACTTCGCACAACAACGAGAACTCGGCTACTACCTGAAAAGAAAATATAAGGAAAGAGTGAGCTTCACTAAGCCTAGTGAGTGGTCAATGCATAACTAAGGTTCACACGACCTTCAAGTATAACAAATGAGATAAGATTCATTATTAAGCACAACTATAGCGGAATATACTCAAACCTCCCGTTTCTACTTGACCTTGGTACCGAACTATTTCGCTTGCACACTCTGGCACAACAATTCTTCTAACTACTAAGTTGGCACATATGGCTCAGCTAAATCAAATTATCCTCTATGTGCACATAGCCTTACCTCTGAGGAATCAGAAACTAGACCCGTTGAGCCTTTGACCATCCCACAAAAGATACTTCTCACAGGATCAGGAACTAAGCTTCTGGCACTCCTTGACCATCCTGTGTAGTTCTAGGATCTTTAACACACATCACATCCCAGAGGTCCATCATAGCTAATATGCAAATACTTAAAATCTCACAATAGCACGCGTATTAGCTAAATAATAACATCACACAATCATAGCGATCTATCGTGGTCAATGGCAGATAAACAGTGAAATTTTGCTATAGTTAGAAATATTTTAGTTTCTCTTGCTATATTTGAAAAGAGCACAAATAATGATGATAAATTATACTATTATTATAAATTTAGTGTGACACCCTAATCTTTGACCTAGGTTCTTAAGACACATATAGAAAGGAAACTAGGGCAAAGGGTGTAAACTTGGATCACAATCCTGTGGAGTTAGAAAAATTTTGAGGCAGAAAATCTGGGCTTGTGGAGTTAGACAAATTTTGGCTAGTAAAGAAGGTATTATGCGTTAAGATGAAGGAAAGGAAGAAAAATGTTTGTATTTGAGTTTTGGATTAAGAATAAGCCATATGTAAGTTTGGAAGAAAACCACGTTAGGCAATTTTCGAGTCTTGGACGACGAGGTGGCCTATGAGCTTAGGAGATTGATAACTTGTAGAAATACAAGTTATTATATGTCTTTTTCTCAGAAAAATAAAGATTAAATAGAGAATCATGCGGTAGTTGATGTTAAATTCTATTAATAAATCTTCCTATGCGTTCTACTTTTGTTAATTGATGAAGATAATTGTTTTGAAGATTTTTGTTTTGAAGATTTCTAAGCCTAAAACGCATGTTTTAACGCAAGAACGCAAGCAACCCTTGGATGCGCTGACAACCACTCAATGCAGGATGATGCGTTAGTAACATATGGATGCGTTGACATATATGAACGCATGAACCCAAGTTCTCCATGGACGCATAATGACCAGAAACGCAAGGCAGCAAAAAATCAGATCAGAATCTTGAAAGATTGTCGGAAAGATGGACATGCATGATCTATGGCTAAAGTGGTGGATCTAAATTGAACCGAGAATTAAGCAATTAGGCGAGATAGATGCACGACATCAATTGCGACTCCAATCACGCAGATTTGCCACAGATTACGAACGCAGCCTCTATAAAAGGGTAGACCTACAAGCTGAAAAAGTGTTGTTGATTCTCGGAAGAATTCCTAAGTGACAGCAGAGTTCTCTCCAGAAGACAACCGGAGACGAATAGCTCGAGAGAGAAAAGTCTTCCCTTTGCCTGACCACTTCACAGCAAAACTTCACGCTTCCATTCCGGCGACTCAAGACATTGAAATGCCTTCCTGCTTTCTATCTTTTTCTAGCTTTGATTTTAGATTTGTTATCAAGACATTGAACTGTCTAAGATTGTATTTCGTTCATTAATCTACAATTCTTCCATGTCTATCCATTTCTCTACACTTTCCGCTTATTACTTTGAATCCATGAGTAGCTAATCTTTCAAGAGTCACGGGTTGCGTTAGCATCTAAACAAGAACCATAGTGTAACTATTGCATCTTGTCAATTGTAATCTTAATCTGATGCTTATGTCCATCTAGCTAATCGATATAAGTAGTAATAATTAGACTACTCGAGAGAGTAAGTGATTGTGGAACTCAATTGACAAGGCTAAGAAGTGTTACCTAGACATAGAAATAACCTTGGTACTTAACACTCTCCTATGCGGTATAGACATATAACGCATAGTGGTTGACAACCGGGAGAAGAGTCGCAAGTATGAATAGACTATCACTATGCGTTTCTGATTTTAGATTTTAACCAACCCGAACCCTGTTTTTATCCATTCATTTAATCCACTTAGCTGACTTTGCTGTGTTGCATACCTTACCATCCACCACCTTTTAATCTAGTGTACATGTTATCACTTTTTTTAGTTAGACGCATCCCTTCTTAAATATTTTTGGTTACCACTCCAACTCAAATGATCCAATTAATTATAGAATCTGCATAGTCCCTATGTTCGACCTCGGACCTCATTCTTTGCTTATACTTGGGTAAAGGATAGGAAAACTCGACAGATCACTAACACATAATATTAAGCATGTTAAACGCATAATATGTTGAACGCATGATAGTAAGCTTAATAATAGATAAACACAACAACAAGTTTTTGGCACTTTAGCATGTCAAACGCAACAAGGTTTTGGACTTTAGATCTGTTGCACAACAGAGATCTTCTAAGTGTCACAACTATGCTTGGAGAACTCAACTAAGCTATGAAAAGACAAGGGTTGGACGCATGGTTGAGGAAAAGAGAGGAAATTTCACCAAGTGTTAAAAAGAGGGAAGAGTTGGAAACATAGTTGGAAGCTAGTTGTGAGTTGGACACATATTTGGAATGAGAACCACCATGTTGGACGCATGTTTGGTATGTTGAACGCATGGGCTTTAATTTTGGGAAGAAATTGGTTAAGTGTTGAAGTGTTGATAGGAAACTTAGGTCTTGGGATGAAGAAAGAATGCATAAAACAAAGTTGAAGAAGAAACCTCATTCTACCTAGGGTTGGAAGCATAGGCTAATCTTCTAGGAAGAATTGGCTAAGTATTGGATGATTTGGAGAGTTGAGAAGCAACCCTAAGGAAGGAAAAAGATGGGTTGGACGCATGGATCAAAGAAAGAGGATGTGGATGCATAGCTAATGATTTTTTGAGGAAACCACACACATAGTGAGCTTTGTGCGTAGAAGTTTAACTAAGTGTGGGAACCTCAGATTAGTTGGACGCACACCTGTTATTGATTTGAAATGCAAAAGTGCCAAAAACTTGTTGCGTTTATTTATTATTAAGCTTACTATTATGCGTTCAACATGCTTAATACTATGCGTTACTGATCTGTCAAGTTTTCCTATCCTTCACCCAAGTATGAGCAAAGAATGAGGTTTTCTCGGTGAGTCCGAGGTCGAACATAGGGACTATGTAGATTCTATAATTAATTGGATTATTTGAGTCATGTGTTTAAAGAAGGTGATGAGAAGTAATGCGTCTAACTAACTAGAAAGCAATAAATCTAAGCTAAAGTGGTTGATGGAGAGGTATGTGACACAGCAAAAGCAGCTAATTGAGTTATGTGAATGGTAAAACGCAGGGCTGGGGTTGGTTATCATCTAAAGTCAGAAACGCAGATAGGTCTATTTCATACCAGTGACTCTTCTCCCGGTTGTCAGCCACTATGCGTTATATGTCTATAACGCATAGGAAAGTGTTAAGTACGAAGGTTATTCCTATCCCTAGGTAACACTTCTTAGCCTTGTCAACTGAGTTCTACAATCACTTACCCTCCCGAGCAGTCTGATTATTGCTACTTATATTGATTAGCTAGATGTACATAAGCATTTGATTAGAAATACATTTGACAAGATGAAATAGTCTTTTACGGTTCTTTATTTAGATGATAATGCAACTCGTGACCCTTGAGAGAGTTAGTTACACATGGATGATAAACGGCAAATGGAAAGTGATGAGAAATGAATAGCCATGGAAGATGTATAGATTGATAAACGGAATAACTGTTTTAGAAAATACAATTCCTTTCTAATAGACTAAAACAAAAGTAAGAAAAGAGATAGAAAACATGAAATGGCTTCTCAATGTCTTGAGCTCGCCGGGATGGTAGCGTGAGTTCTGCCGTGAAGTGGTCAGGCGGAGGGAAGACTATTCTCTTTCGAGTTATTTGTCTCCGGTTGTCGTTTGGAGAGAACTCTGCTGTCACTTAGGAATTCTTCCGAGAGGTCCAACAACATTTTCACCTTGAGGTCTGCCCTTTTATAGATGTTGCGTTGGAATTGTCGGCAAATTTGCATGATTGGAGGCTGAATTTCTGCCTTGCGTCCATCTCGCCTAATCGCGTGATTTTCAGTTTAATTTCGATCCACTACTCTCGCCGCATATCAAACATCTCAATCTCCCAACAATCTCTTAAGATTCTTATTTGATTCTCTACTACCTTCTTGATATGCGTCCACGGATAACTTTGGGTTCATGCGTTCAAGTTATGTCAACGCATCCATGGGTTGCTAACGCATCATCCTGCGTTGAAAGGTTGTCAACACGTCCACAGGTTGCCAACGCATACTCCTGTGTTAAGAGGTTGCCAACGCATCTACAGGTTGCTCGCGTTCCTGTGTTAAAACATGCATTTAAGGCTCTAAAAGGTTCAA
Source organism: Citrullus colocynthis (assembly GCA_031780015.1). NCBI lineage: Eukaryota > Viridiplantae > Streptophyta > Magnoliopsida > Cucurbitales > Cucurbitaceae > Citrullus > Citrullus colocynthis. The sequence goes on along the minus strand of QLSR01000003.1, from coordinate 200,598 downwards.
AACAATTATCTTCATCAATTTACAAGAGTAGAACGCATAAGAAGATTTATCAATAGAATTTAGCATCAACTACCGCATGATTCTCTATTTAAACTCTATTTTTCTAGGAGAAAGACATATAATAACTTGTATTTCTACAAGTTATCACACCCCAAACTTAGAAAAATGTTTGTCCTCAAGCATAACTTCTACCTAAGAAATTTCAATCAACCCTAAAAGTTTCTCAATGCATTGATTAGTCTCTCAGGATGCTACACTCAAATCAACTACCCGTTAGTTACATTACTTTTCTACCTTTATATTCTTTTCTTTAGAAACGGGTCTAATTGTATGCGGCAAGCTTTCTTTTCAAAATTCCTTACTCATTATTTTACAAAATTTTTGGTTCTTCTTTTAACACTGAATCTAAAAAGATGAAGATATAAAGTTCCTTTTTCTTTCATTTGTTTTATTATTTATATATTAGATTACAATGCGTCGAGTGGGGTTACCCACCTTCGTTCTGACATACCAACTATGGGGTGCATGGAGGTAGCCAACTACGAGCAAGTGTCCTTCTCAACTAAACTTTTATCTAAGATCGGTTTCCTCATTAGACATTGGAGTTTGTCATTTATCTATCAGTCGCTGATTACGATTACCTACCTTCGTTTTAACACACCAACTATGGGGTGCATGGAGGCGGCCAACTATGAGCAGGTGTCAATTTCAACTAAACTCTTAACAAGATAAATGTATTAGTCTTGTCAGTGGAGTTTTGCGTTAACAAATATATATATATATATATATATATATTTTAGAAATAAGTTCCTCATATTTTTATCTTTGACAGTTTAAACCTCTTTCATCCCCAAACTTGAGAGTAGCAAGGTCCTCATTGCTTAAATTGTAAACAAAGATTATGTTGAAAAACTTCGTAAAAGAGGTTTGAATTGGCAGCTTGCATGCACGCAAAGTAGGTTTGCATTTCTAAGGAATAGTATGCGGTCGCATTGAAAGTAATCTAACTTAAGAGTGTACAAAAAGTGTAAGCATGATTATCATCATAGTGACTTAACTTTTCAATGCAAAGATAAAAGTTGGGAATAATTAAATGTACTCATAATGAATTTAAAACAAGGGGAAATGCAAAGAGGTCATTAGAAATTCAATGCAGTGAAGAAATTACAAAGTATGACTGATGAACACATACAATTAACGCATGACTGATGATTGCAGAGTTTTCAGTTCAAAGTATGCGTTGGAAGTTAAGCATTATGCATTTGAAAAAATACAGCTCTAACTGCACCCCTAATCTTAACTTGATAAACACAGATCGTTTATCGATGAACGCATGCACGAGACAGAGTATGCGGTGAAATCAAATAATTTGCATGGAAGCTCGATGCATAATTTCATGCTTATTTAATTTACACTACTCCTAAAACTGAATCCAAAGAAAAAAAATAAATACTAAAAATAAAGTACGAATAAAAGAAAGAAAGCAAGAGTAAAAGAAAGTGTCCCTGGAAAAATAGGCGTTCAACAATGTAGGGACCTTTCAACGCAAGCTCAGTTATTATACTTGCGTAGATCAATGGAGATCTTATCACTTTCAAATTCTCCAATGCAGTAAGGCTTTACCCTTTGTCCATTGACCTTGAAAGAGCGGGTTCCGTCTTCATTTGTTAACTCGATAGCACCATGCGGAAACACCTTATTGATTATAAATGGCCCAGACCAGCGAGATTTTACCTTACCTGGAAACAAACGCAACCTAGAGTTAAATAATAGGACCTTTTGGCCGACGTAAAGTGTTTTCTTACTGATATTATTGTTGTGCCATTTCTTGGTCCTTTTTTTGCACATCTTTGCGTTTTCATATGCTGATAATCTCCACTCAGTCAGTTCATTTAATTGAAGCTTTCTCACTTCACCTGCTGCGTCATGGTCTAAGTTAAGCTTTTTCATTGCCCACATGGCCTTGTGTTCTAACTCTAACGGGAGGTGGCATGCTTTTTCGAACACCAACGCATAGGGTGACATGCCGATGGGCGTCTTAAACGCAGTTCTATAAGCCTAGAGAGCTTCATCTAGTCTCTGCATCCAATCTTTCCTCAAAGTGCTTACCACTTTTTCGAGGATAGATTTAATCTCTCGATTTGTTATTTCAGCTTGGTTGTTGGTCTGCGGATGATAAGCTGTTGTGACCCTGTGCGAAACATTAAATTTTGTTTGTAGATTAGCAATGATGTGATTTATGAAATGCGTACCTTCGTCACTAATTATAGCTCTCAATGTCTCGAATCGTGAAAAGATTTGTTTCTTTAAAAACTTGGACACTGTATTTGCGTCATTCTTCGCACAGGCTATGGCTTCCACTATATTTGCAGCACTCTCCCCCTTATTTCTTCCTTCTTCCTCACCCTCTCGAGTCTCTTCTAGCTGACTTTGGATGTCTTTTATCGGTGAGGGTGACTCCCGTCTTGCGTCTGATATGCATGCCTCAAACAGGTTTCACAGGCCACTTAGAATGTATGTGACCCATTCGTTCGAAGAACGTGTAGAGTTCACTTCTCCTTCTCCCACCACCACTTCCTCTTCTACCCCTTCTCCGACTTCATCGGTCCCCCTTGTACTCGGTTGTCTTGATGAAGGCAAAGGTTGGCTGACCTCCCCATCATCCTCCCTCGCCTTTGCGTCTCTTTCCTCTCGGGCAATCCTCTCGAGGATGTCGCCGAAGACATTTCGCTCGTCTTTGCGGCAAACTTCACTGCTTCCATATAGTGTGCTAGCTTCATCACGAACCTGCATTTCAGGAATAGGTAGCTCAGCTTCTAAGTTCTTTGTGCTTATCCTCTAGTTTCCTTCAGCGAAGTTCTCAGCTGAGAATTCTATGAAGTTCTCATTGATGGTTTAGAAACGCAGGATTTAACTCGTTTGGAAGGGCTTGGGGAAGGTGATGGGAAGATTTGGCTTAACGGCTGGACGTTGAGCACTTCCACGCAATCGTCAAAGTCAAATGTTACCTCAACGACTAGAGGGCGGTTGGGTAGAGTAACGGTGGCTAATTGAAAGAATAGGCGAAAGACAGGGGTTCGAAAGGAAGAAATGTTGGCTGGTTGTGGGTGTTGTCCCTGGCTTGGGATGTCGAGAGGTTAGAGGTGATCGGAGGATAATGGTTCAGTGGTGGAGGGTGAACCAATGAGGCGAAAAGCCGCACAGGTCACGTATAAGAAGGTCGAAAAGAAACCGGTGAAAATGAAGCTCGAGGGTTAGGAAATACCTCTTGAGTAGGTTGCGGCGCATTTGGAGATGAAGACGACGATGGAGTTGAAAATTGAGTGCTGTAAGAAGATACAGGTGAAAAATCTCCAGCGAAATCGTCTTGGTTTTGTGAGTCGGAATGACTAGACATACCCCAAAGTTGAGAGCTTTTTAGAGATAACTTAGATTGTCGGTGGAATCGAGAAGTAGGGAAATAGAACAAGTTATGAAATTGAATTGCGTTTATGTAGGCGTGAATGATGCAATCGACATTAAATGCAGATACTCATTATTCGATATCCCACTGATCTAGGAAGATTTCCTTGAGCCGCACACCCAGCATGCGTGACAGGTGGCTAGATGACGCATCTATCTTAGCTTGATCCACTTCTAGTCCAACCTTCGAGATTTTATGTCCCAACACAATGCCCTCAATGACCCTAAAATGGCATTTTTCCCAGTTGAGGATCAGGTTTGTGTCTTCACATCTTTTAAGAACTTTTTCTAGGTTGGTCAGACATTCATCATATGATTCCCCAAATACCGAGAAGTTGTCCATGAACACCTCTACTGACTGTTGAAAATATTCAGAGAATATTACCATCATACACCTCTGAAATGTCCTTAGTGCGTTACATAGCCCGAATGGCATGCGTCTGAACACAAAGGTGCCACATGGGCAGGTGAACGTTGTCTTCTCCTGGTCTTCCGATACTATCATGATCTGGTTATAGCCAGAATACCTATCAAGGAAATAGAAAAATTCATTTCCTGCTAGCCTGTCTAGCATCTGATCGATGAATGGGAGTGGGAAATGGTCCTTTTTGGTCACCACATTCAGCTTGCGGTAATCCATACAGCTGCGCCACCTAGTGGCCATTCATGTTGGTATCAGTTCATTTTTACTATTCGTGATCACTGTCATGCCCCCCTTCTTCAGTACACACTAAACTGGGCCTACCCAGCTGTTGTCGAAGATTGGATAAATGACCCCTGCGTCGAGCCATTTGATGATTTCCTTCTTCACAACCTCTCTCATGGCTGGGTTAAGCCTGCGTTGCCTCCCCACAGAGCCTTCTTTCCCTTCTTCCAACCGAATCTTATGCATGCAATAAGAAGGGCTAATTACTCTGATGTCCACCAAAGTCCATCCAATAGTCTTTACATAATTTTTCAATATCTGCAGCAAAGCCTTTTCATGGTCTGGGCTCAACGTAAAGGAGATAATGACTAGCAGCGTGCTCTCCTCCCCCAAGTATGCATACTTAAGATGCGTCGGCAAGGTTTTTAACTCAAGTACTGGTAGCTGTTTTAACAACGACTTAGTCTTTGCATTGGATCGATTACTCAGGTCCAGTTGTTCAAAATTTTTATCAGAGATTGAACTGACTTCTTCCTCTTCACCATCTTCATTTTCCTCGAGGATTTCTTCATCTTCCAACGATGTGTCCATGGGTCTTGCCTTCTCGTAAGTGATATCTTCGATCATCTGGCAAGATTGAAAGTCATCAGGATATTTCAATGCGTTGAACACATTAAAATTTTACCTGTTGGTCATCCACTCAAATCGTCAGTTCCCCTTCTTGGACGTTAATCAGGGCACATCCAGTAGCTAAGAATGGCCTTCCCAAGATAATGGGTACCTCTCTGTCGACTTCATAGTCCAGGATTATGAAGTCAGTTGGAAAGATGAATTTGTCCAGTTTCACCAAGACGTCCTCTATTTTGCTCTCAGGATGTTTAATAGAGCGGTCAGCAAGTTGTAATGTGATTGTAGTGGGCCTTGCTTCCTTTATACCCAACTTCTTGAATATGGAAAGGGCAATTAAGTTGATGCTGGCTCCTAAGTCACATAGCGCTTGACCCACATCCATTCCCCGTATTGAGCATGGCAATGTAAAGCTTCTTGGATCCTTCATTTTTGCAGGTATATTCTTTTTGAATAACTGTTGGCTCATAACTTGTTGTGCAAAGTGGATTAGATGTTATAATTTCAGTATAAAGTTTGCGTCGATAATTACTCAAGTATGATCATTAATTAGCAAGTTTTTCTATAAAAGCCTAAGTGTAAGCTTCTATAGGTTTCCTGGTGAGTCTAGGGTCGAACGTAGGGATATGTAATATATTAGGCGTTGAGACTAGATACAAAGACTATGCGGTGACTATACATGTATTATGTTCAAGAGTTTTATGTACCTACCTATACATAAAGAATAAATAAAATTTCATAAAATTAACAATGTGAGGTGGAAGCGGAGAATGTTAGTCAAATGTCATTTAGAGTCAGATAGTATGCGTTGAGAATGATAATGGAACCATGCGATAATAGTAGAGTTAACGCAGGAGCTAGTTGTTACTTAAGCATATCTAAGTATTACCTCAAACTTTGGGTTTGAGAATCCATCTCCGATGTTTCGATGCCACATTAATTTTATCTCTAAGACGCATGGTAAGTTTGCGTTGGCAAAAGATGAACTACATCTCTGAACCTTATTTAGTCTTGATAAATACTAAAGATTAATCATCTACTCTCTCAAGCTAGACAGTCGTGCTTGTTAAATTTGTTTGTCAGACAAAGCTATGCAAGCTAATGATATGCATTAATCAAGATGTAACATAGTATTGCTTAAGAAAAACTAGCTTCTAACATCTAACTCATTCAACATTCAAGCAACATGGTGTAAAGTATTTAATATGGAAATGAATGGAAGATAATCGTCAATCAAACATATTAAGAAAATAAACCATTCTCTCGAATGTCATTAACAAAACATAAGTAAGAAGGAGGGAAATTAAGATGAAACAGAAATGGAAGACGTCAAGCCGCCACTGACAATGTCTTGCTTCATGGAGACTTGAGATGATTGCTATTTGATACATAAATGGCATAGGGTGAAGGTTCTCACTCACTGGGAGATCATTTTAAAAATTCTCAAAATCCTTCTCACAGAAGAGCTTGAAATGGAGGCTGGTTATGGTTAGGGAGAATGTCACATCCCCCTCCTAAATTACTTACATAACCTGAAAGGAGATGTGAGGACAGCATACATCACCCCTCTTGTGACGCATACCATCCACTTCTACCCATTGATCTTGTACTGTTTACAACATACGTATTGCTCCTTAATACTTTTCAAACCATAACATAATAGGAATTTTATATGTATCAATAAATCAAATTTACAACTCATTCGTAAACACCATGTTTCAATTCCCAGTAAATACACAGTTGAGTCTACATGCCACCTATATAAGGTTTACATACAAGCAACACTTCAAAACATGACAAATTTTTTTGGAACTCGAAGCTTATGTAGGGCGAGTTGGAGTAGGCAATGCACTAGGAACGTCCTTGCTACCTGGGAGGAAAAGAAAACATGGAAAGCGTGAGCTAAAAGCCCCATGAGTGACTAATTTTGTAAAACCATCGTTTGTTCGAAAACAGGCATGTCACAATCGTTATAACACCATATACATAAACGTGATTCAATGCTATCTTTCAGCTGCACGTCATGGAGAAGTTGAAGAAGAGTTCTAGGGCAAATTTGTGCAAGATTGTGGACGGTTTCATGGTAAAACTGAAGCTGAAACAAAAGCTTCATCTGCTGTCACACAGTTCAAACCAGGTTTGGCGTTTGGTGAATATCGAGCTGAAGAGATTGAATTTTAGGCTGACATTTTAAGGTTAGTAAGTTAACTCAATTTTGAACAACTTTTATGAAGGATGCCTGAGTTGAAATGGAATAGAAACATGTAAACTTTTAGCTGGAAGTTACTGATACAAAATTTCTGTGCAATCTGGAGTAGCGCGGAGAAAACTTGCAATATCTAACGAACAAGGACGAGTTAAGCCACGAAAATTTGAAGTAAGTTAGAAAACATGTTTCTCTACAAGTTTGTAGAAGGAAAGAAGTTCTAAATCTGGCTGGAAATATGACTTTGAACTGACAGAAGTGAGAACAAAAAGAAAAGGAGGAAACTCTGCTGTCGGGTGTCGTTAAGAAGCTGGTATCGCTGAGAAATTGGAGCGTGAGTACCGAGACAAATCTCACTGGTGGTGCAGAGGAGGTTTTTGTCTCACAAAATCTCGCTGACTCTCGCTCGGTGTCGCTCCTCTGGTAACCTCGCCAGTCTCGCTTATTCTGGTGTCGCTAGTGCCGTGTACCTGTTGTGTAATTTCGTTAGTAATCTTGCTAGTAAGGTGAAATCTCGTTGGTAATCTCGCTAGTGACATAGAATCTCGCTTATTATGTTTATTTTAGAAAAGAAAGGGAGTCTCGGTGGTGAATCATGATTAGAGTTTAAGTATGCACATTTAACGATCATGTAAATGAAGTTTAAGGAAAGCGTAACATGAGGAATGTGTATTTACAGGCCAAGAAGAGCTCGGAAAGGCATATAATCCGCTCAGAGCCTAAGGACGAGTTGTGAGTGACACTTTTCTTTCTTTTTAAAACGAAATTTATTGAAAATGTTTAGTTTGGTTTTTCTTGTCAGATATGGCTTTAAGATGAACTGTTTTCTTGAAAAGCATGATGTTTGATGATATTGTTCACAATGCATGTTTTATCCGTTTTCTATAAGATGTTGAATGGCATGTTGTGAAATATTGTTTATCGTGATATATCTGATTTTTCATGAAAGATTTTCATGTGAACTATTTACGTATAATACTGGTTTCTAAAATGTTTTAGAGGAGGCTCAATGCTGAAGGACATGAGAAGGCATGTGAGTTTCCCTGGGACCCAGTACTGAAGGACTCGTAGAAGGTACTTGGGCAACTAAGGTTGTTATCGACGTTGAGTGCGTTGAGTTTTACTCCACCTCAACTAAGGATGTTTTCGACGTCGGGTGCGTTGAGTCTTGCTCCGCCCTAACTAAGGGAAAGTTTTGAGAACGAACTGATTTTCGTGTACGATCATTTTGGCATGAACATATGTGATTTGATTACGTTGTTGAAAATTATGATTTTACAGAAATGATTTAGAAATGAGTTTGGAAATAAAAAGAAATAAGTCGACAAAGCTTTCCCTTCAATAAAAAGTTATAACCGACTTCTCCCCTTCCTTATCTTCTCTCTTTTTTTTTTTTTTTTTTTTCTAATTCCCTTTCTTGTCTTCTTTCCCTTTTGGTTTCCCCTTCCTTCTTTTTTTTTTTTTTTTAATTTACAATATGAGATCATTAATATTAATTCACTTAAAACTTTTGAACGTGCTTACAAATTAGGTGCTTACAGAGAATTTGTGCAGAGCTTTCGCCTTTTGAACTCGTTTCTCTCCTCCTTTGGATGGAGAAGCTTTGGGCTATTTTTAAGTGTCGAAAAGATGAACTCATAATGACCTGACACCTTTGCATTAAATTCCATACCCTGCTGTGCAGACTTTTCACATCGTCAGCCCATTGGTTCTGTCATAATCTGATAACGTGTAATCCAGCATATTGACATGATGCCTATTGCCCAGGCGTCTGTATTTGCTTTTTCTTCTCAATGCATGGGTTTCCACTTCTTTTGTTCTCGTAGCAGCTTCCTCTCTGGTGCTTCGGATATTTGTGCTTCTTTTCTATTTAATCTTGCGTTAAGAACAGAAAAGCTCAAATATTTTTCAGGTATATTCTTTTGTAAATGGTGCCAACGCATGGTAATACATATTACATAATTCAACTGCCAAAATCATGCGTTTAGCCCTAAAGATACTCTAATTAATTTAAATAGTGACTATAATAACTTATATTTTTACAAGTTATCAATAACGCATTGCACTCTTGCGATAATGCTACTTTCTCAAACTCCCTGAGCCTTATTTTCTTGGATAATATATCTTTGAGAAATTTTACATAGCTCGACATTTGCTCCAAGGCTTCCACCAAAAGAATGTTAATGTGAAGTTGTTTGAGAACATCCAAGAACTTTCTAAATTGCCCCTCATCATTTTTCTTCTTTAGGCGTTGGGTAAAGGGTGGACGCATAAGAGGAGCGGTATCTTTATAATAGACGCAGGTTTTGCCAACATTGCTTTTTCTCTCCTCTCTCTATTCTCCTTCTCTTATGATAATGTGGTAGATGGTGGTTGATTGGAGTCAATACTTTGCGTCGGTTGATCTATTGTTGGAGCATGTAGAGGTTTCAAGTTTCTTTGCATCCCCTGATCTTGCGTTTTAGTGGGAATAGTTTTCCCACTCCTCAATGTCACAGCTTGACATTGTTCTTTTCTGTTCCCTCTTGGAACTTCAATTTTACTTGGCAATGCTCCTTGTGGTTGATTCTTGAGCTTACCTGCAATTTGACCCATCTGAACTTCCAAGTTCCTGATTGTAGTAGCTGGGTTTTGGAGCATCGCATCATTTTTATTTATATATTCTCATAACAGAGATTCAATGGAAGACGATGAGGATGATGCGGGCGCTTGCTGATCCTCTGTGACTGATGATACTAGCCTTGATTCCCTTGGTTGAAACCAGGAGGGTTGCCTCTCTGCGGTTGCTGCTCAGCCCCCTGCGTTTATTGCTGATTTCCACCCCATTCGAAGTTAGGGTGGTTCCTCCAACCCAGATTGTACGTTTTACCGTAGGCGTTGTTTTGAACATAGCAGACTGACTGGGGGGTGTAAGGACACATGTCATACAAGTGCCCCTCACCACACTGCACGCAACTTACAGATGTTGTAGGATTCACTGCATTCATCGCAGCAACTGATCCACCTTGATTATTCAAGGCTATAGTCTTCAGCAGAGATGCATGGTTGCCATCTGAGCTGAGAGATTGGTGGCAACATCAGTTTCAAGCATTCCAGCTTGTGTTCGCCTTCTATCGGTGGAGTGGGATCCATACTCATCATCCACCCACTCATCAGTATTCCTCGAAATTCTATCGAGAATATCCTTGGCCTGCGTGTAGGTCTTGTCCATTAATCCTCCTATCGCGGAGGCGTCAGCTACTGACTGCGATGGTCTGTTTAATCCTCTATAGAAATTTTCCATTTGCACACAATCAGAAATGCCATTATACGAACAATTCCTCACCAGTCGCTTGAATCGGGTCCAAGCTTCACTCAGAATCTCCGAGTTCTTCTGCTTAAAGGTGACGATGTCTCGCCTCCTCCTTGCATTTACTGTCGGAGGGAAATATTTCTAGATGAACTTCTCGACCATCTGCGTCTAAGTGGTAATCTCACCTGGTTCGAATGAGTACCCCCATTTTCTTGCCGCATCTCTGAGAGAAAATGGGAATAATGATAGCCTGATGCCATCCTGTGGTACCACTGCTATGGATAATGTATTGCATATCTCCAGAAAGCTCTTCAAGTGTGCATGCAGGTCTTCTCCCATTGCATCCCCAAATTGCCCTGCGGCTTGCAACATTTGCAGCATCACAGGCTTCATTTGAAACCTTCCATTACCTTCGAAGGTTGGTTGTAAGATTCCTGGCAAGAAATCATACAAATTCGGCGACGTATACTCTCGCTCTGTCATGTGCCAACAAAATTGGGTTCGTATGCTGTTCTGCATTTGCGTTTTCCCGAACTCCGCCTTGAGGATGGTTCTGTTGTTCAGCCATATTCCTTTCTGTGCTTTAGTTAGGCCTTCTTCTTCGGTTCTGCCTTGTCCTTCTTCTGAAGGTATTCTCAATCTCAGGGTCAATATCAAGTGCTGGGCTGCTCCCGTCACTCATATACTGTTTGGAGTTTCTGGCAAAGGAGAAACTCACAATAATCCCTTGACTGAGGAATTCCTACAACAAAAATAATCCAAGAAAAATGAATCAATACAAAAATCCCCAGTAACAGCGTTAAAAACTTGTTGTGAATCTTTATTAAACTTGTTGTGTGTGCAACGTGTTTAATAATATGCGTTACTAATCTGTCAAGTTTTCCTATTCTTCACCCAAGTATAAGCAAAGAATGACGTTTTTTCGGTGAATCCGAGGTCGAACATAGGGACTATGCAGATTCTATAATTAGTTGGATTATTTGAGTCATGCGTTTAAAGAAGGTGGTGAGAAGTGATGCGTCTACGAAACTATAAAGCAGTAAAACTAAGCTAAAGTGGTTGGATGGAGAAGTATGCGACACAGCAAAGTCAGCTGATTAAATTATATGAATGGTACAAGCAGGGCTTGGGTTGGTTATTATCTAAAGTTAGAAACGCATAGTAAGATCTATTTCATACCAGCGACTCTTCTTTCAGTTGTCAGCCGCTATGCCTTATATGTCTATAACGCATAGAAGAGTGTTAAGTGCCAAGGTTATTCCTATGTCTAGGTAACACTTCTTAGCCTTGTCAATTGAGTTCCACAATCACTTACTCTCTCGAGCAGTGTGATTATTACTACTTATATCGATTAGCTAGATGGACGTAAGCATTAGATTAAAAGTACAATTGACAATATGGAATAGTCTTCTACAGTTCTTATTTAGATGATAATGCAACTCGTGACCTTTAAGAGAGTTAGTTACTCATGGATGATAAACAGCAAATGGAAAGTGATAAGAAATGAATAGCCATGGAAGATGTATAGATTGATGAACGGAATAAATGTTTTAGAAAATACAATGTCTTGCTAATAAACTAAAACATAAGTAAGAAAAAGATAGAAAGCATGGAATGACTTCTCAATGTCTTGAGCTGGCCGGGATGGTAGCGTGAATTCTACTGTGAAGTGGTCAGGCAGAGGAAAGACTCTTCTCTTTCGAGCTATTTGTCTCCGGTTGTCATCTGGAGAGAACTATGCTATCACTTAAGAATTCTTCGGAGAGGTTCAACAACATTTTAGCCTTCAGGTTTGCCTTTTTATAGATGTTGCGTTGCAATCGCTGGCAAATTTGCATGATTGGAGGCTGAATTTCTACCTTGCGTCCATCTCGCCTAATCGCGTGATTTCCGATTTAATTTAGATCCACCACTCTCGCCGCATATCAAGCATATCAATCTCCTGACAATCTCTCAAGATTCTTATCTGATTTTTCGCTGCCTTGCGTTTTTGGTTGATATGCGTCCATGGATAACTCGGGTTTCTATGTTCAAGTATGCCAACGCATCCATGGGTTGCTTGCGTTCCTATGTTAAAGGGTTGCCAACGCATTCACAGGTTGCTTGTGTTTCTACGTTGAAGGATTGCCAACGCATCCACAGGTTGCTTGCATTCCTGCGTTAAAGCATGCGTTTTAGGCTCAAAAAGCTTCAAAACAATTATCTTCATCAATTTACAAGAGTAGAACGCATAAGAAGATTTATAAATAAAATTTAACGCCTACTATCGCATGATTCTTTATTTAAACTCTATTTTTCTAAGAGAAAGATAATAATAACTTGTATTTCTACAAAGTTATCACATCTCATATTTTATTAGAGATGTTCCCCATTCGTTGGCACCGATCACATGCCACTGCGTATACTCTTGCATCCTTAAATAACATTGGCCAAAAGTATCCACTTTGAAGAACTTTTGCGGTGGTCCTTTGTCCACACAAATGTCCTCCATAAGGAGCCTCATGACAACTCGCTAAAATGCTCTGTGTCTTATATTTAGGGATGCATCAATGCAAGATATGGTCTGGCCCTAATCTATATAGATAAGGTTCATCCCAACAGTTAAACTTGCTCTTGTGCATTAATCTCTTCCTTTATTGTGCATTAAAATCGTCGGGTCACTATCTGCAAACTAAGTAATTTGCTATGTTCGCATACCATGGTTCCTTTCCTTCTATGTTCATAATATGCTCATCAGGGAATCTCTCTTCAATATCGCTCCAACCTTTTTGAACTTCTTTGTTCTCTAGCCGTGAAAGGTGGTCTACAACCTGATTCTCCATACCCTTTCTATCCTTAATCTCAATGTCGAATTCTTACAACAGTAGAATCCACTGGATGATTCATGGTTTTGCATCCTTTTTGGTCATTAGATACTTAATCGCAGAATGATCAGTATAGACCGTGACTGTCGAACCTACCAGATAAGCTCTAAATTTGTCTACCGAAAAGACTATGGCTAACATTTCCTTCTCAGTACTTGGGTAGTTTTCCTAAGAATCGTTTACAGTCTTGCTGGCATAGAATATTGGATGCATAACTCTTTCAGTTCTCTGTCCTAATACAGCTTCCACTGCATAGTTACTTGCATCGCATATAAGTTCAAATGGGCGAGACCAATTAGGTGCAACTAGAATTGGGGCTGTAATCAGTGCTTGTTTAAGCGACTCAAACTCATGTTGGCATGACTCATCAAACTGTATTCTCTGTTAACTTCCAACAATATGCTTAATGGCCGGGCAATCTGCGAAAATCCTCGAATGAACCTTCTATAGAATCCTGCATGATCTAAGAAACTTTGCAGTGTTTTCACATTTGTAGGGACTGGCAACTTTGCAATGGCGTCTATCTTAGCCTAATCAACTTCCAACCCAGCCTTAGAAATCTTGTGCGCCAACACGATGCCCTTGGTAACCATGAGATGACATTTTTCCCAATTGAGGACCAAGTTCGTGCCTTCGCACCGCTTAAGTACGCTCTAGATTGGCTAGGCATTCATCATATGAATTGGCAAACATAGAGAAAACATCTATAAAAACTTCCATAGATTGTTTTAGATAATTTGAGAATATGGCCATCATGCATCTCTGAAATGTCTCTGGTGCGTTACACAAGCCAAAGAGCATGCGTGTCACACCCCTTCCCGAACTACCCTTCTATAGCCCGTGACGGAGCATGAGGACAACAGTTATCGACTTCCCGGTTGACTCCTATTGTCGAACTTACTCTATTTCCCATTTAACCTCACTTCCTAGGACAATGACACCATTAATTCTTGGCAAACCTCAACTTCGACCGGCAATGGAAACTGTCATGCTACCTGAAAGTGGAAAACATAGGAAAGGATGAGCTAAATAGCCCAGTGAGAAACAGTTTTGAAATATTTGACTTTAACTATAAAACTGATCATAATATAAACATTGTCAATAATGCATATAAAATATTAATTCAAATCATATTCAATAAAACAGTCTACAACGCATCAAATCTTCTTTTGTTTTAAAATTTTCCTTAGTCAGGGCAAAGCAAAACTCAACGCACCCAACGTCGAAAACGAATATTTTTCTTAGTTGAGGCAGAGCAAAACTCAACGCGCCCAATGTCAAAAATGAATATTTTCCTTAGTTGAGGCGGAGCCGTGCTCTACACTACTCAACGTCGATTATCCTTAGCTGTATGGAGTAATCTCAACACATTAGCGTCAATGTTCCTCTATGTGCACATAGGAATTATAATCCGGGCTATCTGATAACTTGTAGAAATACAAGTTATTATAGCCTTTTTCTTAGAAGAATAGAGAATAAATAGAGAAGCATGCGGTAGTTTAAGCAAAATTTTACTAATAAATCTTCCTACGCATTCCGCTCTTGTATTTTTATGAAGATAATAATTTTACCACTTTTTTAGCCTAAAACGCATGTTTCAGCGCAGGAATGCAAACGATGAGTTGACTACCTTTTAATGCAAGACCGTGCGTTAGCAACCTATGACGCGTTGACATCCACCAAACTTCTCCATGAAAGCATAATTACCAAAAATGCAAGGAGCAGAAAATCATATCAGAATCCTGAGAGATTGTCGGAATATTGACATACATAATCTGTAGCTAAAGTGGTGGATCTAAATTGACCCGAGAATTACGCAATTAGGTGAGATGGCCGCATGATATCAATTTTGCCACCAATCAAGCAGATCTGCCATTGATTGCAAACGCAACATCTATAAAAGGGCAGTCCTGCAAGATGAGAAGTTGTTGTTCATTCTCGGAAGAATTCCTAAGTGACAGCAGAGTTCTCTTCAGAACACAACCGAGACGAATAGCTCGAGAGAGAAGAGTCTTCCCTCCGCCTGACCACTTCACAGCAAAACCTCATGCTTCCATCCCGGCGACTCAAGACATTGACGCCCTTTTCCTACTTTCTATCTTGTTTTTCTAGTTTTATTTTAGATTTTGTAAAGACATTGAGCTATCTAAAGTTGTATTCCGTTCATCAATCTATATTTCTTCCATGTCTACCAATTTCTCTACACTTTCCGCTTTTTACTTTGAATCCATGAGTAACTAATCTATCACGGGTTAAGGGTTGCGTTAGCATCTAAATAAGAACCATAGTGTAACTATTGGATCTTGTCAATTGTAATTTTAATCTGATGCTTGTGTCCATCTAGCTAATCGATATAAGTAGTAATAATCAGACTGCTCGAGAGGGTAAGTGATTGTGGAACTCAATTGACAAGGCTAAGTGGTGTTACCTAGACATAGGAACAACCTTGGCACTTAACACTCTCCTATGCATTATAGACATATAACGCATAGCGGTTGACAACCGGGAGAAGAGTCACAAGTATGAATAGAATATCACCATGCGTTTCTGATGTTAGATGTTAACCAACCCTAACCCTATTTTTACCCATTCATTAAATTCACCTACCTGACTTTGCTGTGTCGCACGCCTTTTCATCTTCCACATTTTAGTTTAGTGTACATGTTATCGCTTTCTTTAGATTAAAAACAAACACCTCTCTCAAATTATTCTTGGTTACCACTACAACGTATATAATCCACTTAAATATAGAATCAACATAATCCCTGTGTTCGACCTTGGACTCACTGAGAAAACCTACTCCTTTACTTATACTTGGGTAAAGGATAGGAAAACTTGACAGATCACCAACATATAGAAGCATAAGTAAGACGCATAGTATGTTAAACTCATAGGAAGCTTAATCATAATAGATAGATGCAGTAACAAGTTTTGCACTTTAGATCTCCATTGCATCACAACAACACTATCCATATGCCTTCTTTAAGTCCTTGAGCATTGGGGTCCCATTTTCATATCCAGGTTACCCATTTGCCTTTTTCAAGTCCTTCAGTGTAGGGTACCTTTTTTTTATATTCCAGCTACCCATTGGCGTTCTTTGAGTCCTTGAGCTTTGGGTACCAATTCAAAGATTTTATAAAAATACACATGTATTAAAAACATCGTATCATAAATTCATGAGTTAAGCATTTTCAAATCTTCCATAAAATCATATAATATCAAACAGCATGCTTTCAATAAACTCATTTCCAAATCTTCCAAAAAATCATATAATATCAAACAACATGCTTTTCAATAAACTCATTTCCAAATCTTCCATAAAAATCATATAATATCAAACCGCATGCTTTTCAATAAACTCATTTCAAACAACCAGCATGCTCAAATGCTTTTTAAATATAAACGCATGATATACACGTTGAAAACTCATGAATACATAATCATATTCCAAAGCCATTGATATTAATCATAAAGAACGCATTCATATTTTGAAAACATTAGTGTTACTTACAGAGCTTAATAATGGCTTAAGGGAAGTTCCCTTTCCTTCCTTCTAATTCTCTTTCTCGAACTTCTTGAACGCAGGGTTTTAATTCTGAAACACAAAGCAACCTATTTTCCCTTCAGATATCTCAATTGAACGCGACCCTACACCTTGAATGCAAAGCTGATCCCTTAAATGCAAGGTGCAGCCTTTTAACAAGCTCTTTTGGCTTCACCCCTTGGACGCAAGGTTCTATCTTAAACGCAGAGTCGATCTTGGATGCAAGGTTCACCTTGAACGCAGAGTTTATCTTGAACGCAAAGTTAATATCTTAAATGCAAAACAACTTGTTGAACGCAAGGTAGCTAGGTTGTTAAGAACACCTCATCTCTTGGCTGCAGACTTCCACTAGGGACGCCAGGATTACCCTTTTCTGCCTTCTCTCTCCTTTCTCTTCAGAACTCAGACTTAATGATCATCCCCACTCCTTTTCCCTCAAGGTCCTATTTATAGTTTTAGGATTAAGGTTTTTGTCATCCAGCTTCTCCTCTCTTTTTGTCACTTTCTGTCACCTGTCACCCTGCATGACACATCTGACATGCAACCGGACACCTACTCCTTATAAAGTGTTAAGTCTAAATGAAACCACGTAACCTTTATAAATTTATCTTATGGATTTGACTTGTTTCGAAATACGAATTATGCATACAACTTAGTGCCCCTATGCGTCCATCTACTTCTCCTTTTTAAGGTTTAGCTTCTTTATTCTCTTTCTTCCTCCCGACCTTCCTACTTTTGACCAGGTTTCTCCCTCGCATACTACTACGCGTCTGTGCCTTAACCGCATACTATCATGTGTCTTTCCTTATGTCCATATCTTAGACTCAAGCCCTTCTCTTAAGTGATAAACATCCGACTATGCTTGCTACTCTGTTAACCAAAATCATCTCAAGATCTTCCTTCATACGTTTGTACTTCATGCGTTTATCTCTACTTTGTTATGCGTCCATGACCTTCCTTCCATTCTTAAGGATCCCTTGATTGTCCCTCTATGCGTTCTTGAGTTGTAATCCAAGGTTATGCTTCCAACCTCTTCCTTATGCCTAACCATTTTCTCAACGATAAATCTAGCATACGTTCATCTCTAGCTTTCTTCCTTTAGGCTTACTTCTCAACCTTCTAAATTATCCAAGACTTCAACAAAATCTTCGTTGATGGAAGTCATGCGTTTACCTTAAATTATAATAGCATCCGTCCTCAATTTCACCTTATGAATTTTATCCTTCTTCCTGAGACCTAGATTTCTGTCCAACGCACCACTACTCAACTTTAGTCCTCTTGCTCATACGTCCTACTTAAGCCAAGCTTACATCTCCTTCTTTAATTACCTCCTACGTGTTCACTTCTTTCCCCTCGAGCTCTCAGGTTACCTCCTATGCATTCACCTCTTTCCCCCGAGCTCTCGGATTTCCTTACAATACTTCAACACTTACCCATTTTCTTTTTCCACAATGGTTACCATTAGCATACATTTTCTCATTCTTGACCATGAGTCCAACATGGTCCCTTACCAAATATGCGTCCAACTCAACTAACTCCCGACTATGCTTTTAACTCTTTCGTCCCTTGGCGAGATTTCCTTAGATCATACTTCCAAGCTTTAAAGCATAGTTGCGTTCTCCTAGTCTAGTTATTCTACTTTGAAGAATTCTTAACATTAAGAATTACTTCAAATCCAAGATCCGAAGATCACTCAATGCAACCTTCCAAACCTATCTACGGCTTATACTTACCCCATACTTAAGTACAAACCTCTCTTTCCTTTAGGTTCAACGCATACTCATTCATATTTTGGCAACATTTCTCGGCCAACTCCACAAACTTGTGATCCAATACCACCTCTTTTGTCCTACTTCTTTTCTTTATAAGCTCTTAAACGCATAGGTTTAAAAGTATAGTGTTATAATGCCTCTAAATGCAAAGGTGTCGTATGGACATGTGAAAGTTATCTTGGTCCTCCGGTGCTATCATGATCTTGTTATATCCAGAGTAACCATCTAGAAAGCAGAAAAACTCATTTCCTGCTAACCTGTCAAGCATTTGGTCGGTGAATGGTAATAGAAAGTGATCTTTCTTGGTAGTCACATTCAGCTTGGAATAATCCATGCAAATACGCAATCCAATAACTGTTCTTGTTGGGATTAATTCGTTCTTACTCTTGGCTACCACTGTCATTCCCCCTTTCTTTGGCACACATTGAACCAGACTCACTTAATTGTTGTCGGAAATTCAAAATATGACTCTTGCATCGAGCCACTGTTGTGATGCAGATCCGAAGTGTAAAACTTGTTGCTGCATTTATCTATTATTATTAAGCTTCCTATGCGTTTAACATACTATGCGTTGAACATGCTTAATGTTATGCGTTTATGATCTGTCAAGTTTTCCTATTCTTAACCCAAGTATAAGCAAAGAAATAGGTATACTCTGTCACACCCCCTCTCTGATTACCTACTTAACCTGAAAGGAGATGTGAAGGCAATATACATCACCTCTATTGTGACGCATATTGTCCCATCTTACATAACTTCCTGCACAAACATTCCATACGTATACATTCATAGAATTCAGCCATATTAACGGATGATCATAATATAATAATCCTTCCTGTACACAACACACTTTTATAACATAGTCTCTCATAACCCACTTATAACAACTAAATCTACATGCCACCAGGGTGAGTTGGAGTAGGCAATGCACCAGGAATGTCCTTGCTACCTGGGAGGAAAAGAAAACATGGAAAACGTGAGCTAAAAGCTTCGTGAGTGCATTTAGTAAAACTATCTTTTGTTCGAAAACAGGCATGTTAAAATCATAATATCACCATAAATGTAAGCATGATTCAAATAATCATTTCTGTAAAATCATAATTTCAACAACGTAAACAAATCATACATGTTCATGCCAAAATGATCGTACACGAAAATCTATTCGTTCTTAAAACTTTCCCTTTGCAGTGTTTTCACCCCCGACACTCAAAATTAATTTCTTCTTCCTTCTATCAACTGTACGTGCGATTTGAAGATTAGCAAAAGTTGTCACAACGCAAGCGTCATTGAGAAAAACCGACTTTGGCAATTTATGTTATTCGTATACAATAATTCAGCAACAAGTCATCGAAAAGAACAAGAAATATTCGACGAGTCTACTGTTCGAAAGCGACGATGAAATACAAACATTTGTGTGATTTATCACCTTTATCCCTATATCTCGAAACAGATGAGGAAACGACGATTATTTTGACATAGCCTAAGAACAAGAAAATATTAGAAGGAGGGACAGTTAAAACAGATAGAAGCGGCAACTATTACAATTACCTCTCACAATATATTCCCTTTTCATAAACTTTTAGACCCCCATTTTTCGTATCTGTGAAATTGAAGGAGGCTGACCCAGACTACAGCCGTAACACTTGCATCAAAAGCAGTAAACAGAGCTCTTGACTGATGGGGGTTGGGACGAAAATCGAGGCTGGTTGGGCACTCATGATGGTACTCGTCCGCTTGGAGCAGATGGTGGAATGGGGTTATTTTTAGGATACATCCCAAATCTAACCCTAGATTCTTTCTTTAAAACAACGAAAGGAGCATGAGGTGGGGGCGGTGGATAGTCCGAAGATCTTGTACTCGGCCCTGACGGTGGAATACGCACGCCTTTCGGTAATATTCCAAAGCTGATCCCAGATTCCTCGTGCAAAATGACGGACGGGGCATGCGGTGGGGGAGGTGGACTCTCTGAAGTTCTTTGGCTCGGCCCAGACGGAGGAATACGCTCACCTTTCGGTAACACTCCGAAGTTGATGCTAGATTGCTTGTGCAAAATGGTGGACGAGACATGCGGTGGGGGAGGTGGATTGTCCGAAGTTCTCGGGCTCGGTCCGGACGGGGTAGTGCGCTCTTCTTTCGATAGTATTCCCACGCTGGAAGGTGGATCTAAGTCAGGTACCCTCTTGGGTTTCCCTGTTGAGAAACGGAGATGCCTTTCTGGATGCTTTATACTCGGGTCACTCAATACGTTGTCTATAATAGGGAAGCCTCCGTCGTCTACAAAAACATTTTTAGCATCTGCTTGGTAGATTGCAATGTGCAACCCAAGGAGGACGAGAGCGCAAGCCACGGAAAACGCATTACAAGAACTCATTGACACCATTTTTGTTGTGTGTTTGCCCATCTAATTCTTCTATTGCTTCCTCGTTATATAGCATTGCCGCCACAATTGAAAGTAAGGTAACGTCTTGGCATAAAAGCTAAAAATAACATTTTCGTTTCAGAGAAACTAGAAAAATACGAAATTTGTTGGAAATCCGTTTGGTAAGAAGCTTTCACAACAAAACTAACAACCCAAAATTGACATTTTTTGTTGTTGGAGTTTGCAGGTGATGTTTTCAATGTTTCCAAAAGCAACGCGCCGGCTCCCTTTTCTTTTTATTAAAATAAATCAAATGTGGCAACCACCTGTTGAATGGTCGTGTCGCTGAATTTAATAAGTGTGAGAAATCGACGTGTGTTTTAATAAGGGAATTTCAACATATTCGTTAATAATCAACCTTACCAAACCCATATAAAAGCGTCCAATTTTATTTTCGCAAACAGTTCTAGCGCCGTTAGAAGCAATCCAAAGTGCAATCCCATTATAATTGCACGCAATCGAAAAGGTTGAGAGCTGCCATCAAATCCTCCTTTCGATGACATTTTAAAACCGTCATCGTTTGTCACTTCTCTACAAAAGTTTTGAAATTTTCTGTCGGCACAGGCACGTTTCCACAAGTCAATCATAATTTTCACAATTTTGCAACGTATTTTGGTGCTCTCACGTGTGTATTTGATGGCTTTGTCCGATTTGACCAATTAGAACGACATCGACGATTTTGGATGGATGATATGATCTAATTGGACCAACTGGAGGCATATGTTGGAGCCTGCAAGTAAAAAAGCAGCGGGGTTGCACGCGTCGAGATCAAGAGAGGACAACATCGAGAAACTACTTATGGCGTCTGTACGCACAAAATTCACAAAAATTTTGTTTGTGTTATTAAATTGGTCGAATGTTGTTCCAATACATGAGGTACGCTCTGCAGTGTCTTCTCCAATTGTTGTATCCCACGAAGTACATCCTAGGTGTATTGTAGATGAATTCCGCTTCATCTGTTAGGTTCTCAAGATAAGACAAGCGGCTGGTAACTACGATGCTTGACGAAGTAGCATGCCAATCATGAGGACGACGCCCACGTACTCGCTCCACCGTATATCGATTAAAGCTTGACACTGTAAACTCATGTGTTTTTTTTTTTTTTTTTTTTTTTTTT